>JANDKJ010000103.1:0-16510 GCA_028551335.1 Armillaria sp. CMW 4456 | reverse complement strand
GCTTAGGGTACTTCATGTGGATGAATCAGAAGAAGAGAAAGATGCTGGGACAGGACATTGAAGGGATGGATGGAGATTTGGCTCCTACGTTTGTGTATTTATTGTGACAGTAAACTAATCCCTTGGTTCATATGTCATAAATTGTAGCACAGAAGTACTTACTCCTCAAGCTGGAAAAAAATTAGCTCAAATAGCCCGCTCACGTAGTACAATGAGCTGCTTTCGGTGACTTACTTCACTACATGACCGAATGGGCAAATGACGCATAGCGTGAGAAATAATATCCAAATATATTAGCCTCTGTTCCAAATATATACAACGCGTATCCTGCCCAATCCTGTCGTTTTGACGTTGAACCACCATATTCTCTTTCACTTCTTCAAGACTGTGGCTACTTCATAAAAACCGAATCCTCTTTGTGCGAGAGTATTCTCTATTATTCTGACCGACACGTGGCACCGACCTCGAAAGGAATCAGACTGGAGAATACAAGGAGCCGTATTGCGTAAGACGGGAGAGATTCCATCAGGTTCGCTTTAATCTTCGTATGTCTAGCTCAATCCTCTTTGTCGCACTCCGGGATACCATAGCCACGATGCCTAACCCAGCGGTAGTTCTATTTAGGTGATAACAGCCGTTCCCTTCGTTGTTTATTCATGCCTCGAAGATCCACTCGAACGTCTCGTTTCTTACCGTCTTACTGGTTTTTGGGTGGCGGAATTTCATACCCCATGACCTTGTGGTTATATATATTCTACTCTTCCCTTATCTCTTACAATCATGGTCGACTCCCTACAGGACAAGCGCGATGCAAAAGATGCCAACAGTGAAGAGAGTCATCACAGTGTCGAACTTGATGTAGTCTCGGCAAAGAGAGTATGGCTCAAACTCGACTTGTTTCTGCTGCCAGTCATAGCCATGTTCTATTTCTTGTCGTTCTTAGTGCGTTGTTCATAATTATCTTCATTCATGTGACCGCTCAAGAGTTGGTGCAGGATAGAACTAACATCGGCAATGCACGCATCGCAGGCCTTCAACGCGATCTTGAAATGACGAACAACCAATATAGCATTGCTTTGACCGTCACTTACATTACGAACCTTGCCACTGAATTACCCTCAAATCTTCTACTTCGAGTACGTCAGACTAATTTTTCAAGTTGTCTCAAACTCATCGACGCCCGCTCAGATTATTGGACCGAATTATCTGCTCCCGACTATATTGATCAGCTGGGGCGTCATCACTACCCTTCAAGGAGTGGTGACGAGCTATGGCGGCCTTCTTGCCTGCAGGTTCTTCCTCGGCGTCTTCGAAGGCGGTGTCTTTCCCGGACTGGTACTATACCTTACACATTTCTATCCTCGTTCCAAGATGACCACCCGCATAGCCGCATTTTTCGCTTCCGCCTCTCTATCCGGGGCGTTCTCGGGAATTCTTGCTTATGGCATCATACGCATGGACGGGATAGGTGGACGTGCAGGGTGGCGGTGGATATTCATCCTGGAGGGCGGATTCACCGTCGCTTGGGGCCTTATGAGTTACTTTATTATGCCTCGGGATGCTATGGCTGTGAAATTTCTGCGTCCAGCAGAACGTGAATATGTGGCCAGTAAGGTTGCCGAGTCTGGGGGAGAGAAATTTGAATGGAGAGAAGTGAGGAAGGCACTCGTCGCACCTCACGTTTGGATCATCAGTGCTGTATTCTTTCTTGTGGGCGCGGTTCTCTTTGGCCTGGCCTTGTAAGCATTTCTCCTGCCTTATTTCTTTGATCAAAGATATATAACTTCTATTTTTGTAGCTTTACCCCTTCAATAGTCCAGAGTTTGGGATACACAGCAGCTCGCTCGCAGCTCATGAGTGTACCACCTTTTGCTACGGCCTTTGCGTTGTCAGTGGTGACCGCCTATCTGTGTGATAGGTTCCCTGTACGCGGCCTTGTTTGTATCGTGACGTCTATCATCACCTTGATAGGATTTGTCATATTCCTCACGTCATCATCAGTACACACTCGGTATGGCAGCCTCTTTCTCTCAATACCTGGCGTGTACGCCATTACTCCGGCATTGGCATCGTGGAATTCGACCAATTCATCACCACATGTTCGCCGTGCGACGGCGATCGCTATAGCCTTTCTCGTGTCGAGCGTTGGAGGAATACTGTCGACGTGGCTGCTGGGTAGCTTGAGCACGGCGCCTGAGTACGTACTTGGGACGAAAGTGATGATTGGGTTTAGTGCTGGGATGGTTGTGGGGTCTGCTTTGTGCTTATGGTATTTCGTTTCGATGAATCGGAAGAAGAGGGTTGTGGAACGGAACGTTGAAGGGATGGATGGGGACTTAGCTCCGTCATTCGTATATCTGCTGTGACGGTATGCCATCTTGTATCATTACGTCCTACTCAGTCAATTCTCACCCAGGTAGTGCCGTAAATGCCCTGATTATCATCATTAGATGCGCATTCTTATCGCGGTATGCTAACTCCGCTTTCTCAGAAGCCATGTGAGTAAAAACATGCATATGCATCTTCTTGTTGCGCGCCCCCTGCAAGGCGGTCAAAGCGGTGCAGGATGCAGTCGAAGCTAAACGTGTCATCTATGAACAACACCATATGCTCCTGGAGACGTGGTCTATGTCGATAACACGGAACCTATCCCGGTGAGTGCTCAGAATGCATCAGTCCTTGGCGATGTCACCTGTTGTGCATATTCCTTGACCTGGTAGTGGGGCGATGTAGTAAGCAGTGAATCAATGGGTTTCCTATTCTTCTTCCACGGGGTGGCTGAATCGGGATTTCTTCAAGAGAATGCCGTTCCACGAGAGGATCCCCATTAGTGGCACCAAAGGCTCTGGCAAAGGCAGTGGTTGCTCTTATTCCTCGTTCCCAGGCTAGGACGTAGCGTTTCAGATACTCAGTTCTACGCAAGTTTCTGTTGACGGTGCCACCGTGGTTCTCAAGGTTGCAAATCGATGGTGCGTGTGCTCTGCGTTAGTTCTGTTTGATCCTGCTACTTCCATATTGACGACTTCCAGGTTCTTCTATTGCTTCTGTGATATCTCATTTCATTCTGTTTACTACTCGGCAGTTTCACTTGGAGAGATGCAACGACTCGTGCGAACATGGTATAGCCTTGTTTTGATTCCTTAGCACTTTATGGAAACGAGTCCGCGTAGATCGCATATCTGTCCTACCAAGGCGCACCGAGTGGATATCTAATCTCCCGACTCGGATATTCTATTGATGCGTGCCTGAAAGACTCGCAAACTGTCTGTCCCTCTATTTTTGTTGCAGTCTCCAACATTCTCACTCCATTTCCAGGTGGCTATGATATTTTGGGCTTAAAAGTGCCCCGTCATGTCAATTAGCACTGTTACTTTGGCGGAGGCGGGAACGATTGGCGAATCACATTGTTCCTCAGCCTGTTGATATCACATGACGTCAAATCCAGTGCGCTTGTCCCAAGTTTAAGCTTGGCATATTGATGATGATACCAATCTCTTCTGCTGTTTAAAACGTTGCAACCTGCTCCTGATTGGTGTGGGGAATCTCATCACCCGATTTGAGCGCTCTGGGTCCTTGTACGATTGCGCCTTTCCTTTCTTGTGACTGGCCTGTCAAAGGTTCATATGATAACAGGTGAGGGGATTTGAGTATAGAAGGTTGAAACATATTGAATATTTGCTTCAGTGGCGAGCACTTCAGACTCTGTCACGAGCTACCTTGTGTAACGTGTAATGGATTGTCGCTTGGTGTGAGAAGTTATGACGACCGTTTTACATGGAGCTGTGTGGAAAGGCTCGCTTGGCGTTGCGAGGTTTAATCTAGCTGCAGAATGGTTGGAATGCTGGAACTGTATGCCTATGGTACTTAAATTTTCTTTTTCTGAATAACATGCTGAATCATACTTGTAGGCCAACCTCTGCCTAAGCATGTCCAGAAGGCATCCGTGGATGGTGGATGTACATCAAAGTATAATTTACTCTTGGGCCGTCCATGTGGAGTTGCGCCAAGAAAGGTATCACGTTAATTGATGAATACTCCAACGGATCAGCGATGAGTCCTTGGCCCCGATGAACGAATAAGTCATCCCTTCTTCTTGCTAACATTCTGCCTGCTAGTCACTAATTATGTGCGTTTCAAAATTTTTGTTGTGGAACTTCTGAAGCTTTACTTGCACGGATCGGAGTATGAGGCAACTCCATCCTGTTCCAGTGTATCATCTAAATTCGAGACTGCCGCTTTTTGGGGCTGGAGGAAGTTCCCCGATGCTATTTGTACCGCCCTCAGTGATGAAACTGTTCGAGCGCTTCATGAAAGTCTTAAATACACCCACCCCTCTGACGAGAGCCTCCCGCAATTCTATCCTTTATGACAACTCTGGAAGTTCCTGTGACGTGCACCCCTCGACCTCCCCGTGTATCCATAGAGTCATCTACAACAGAAACGGCTGCTGGCGTAGATGACAATGTTGAATGGAACTCCCCCGAAGATATACCGACAACAATTCCACCCAAACACGAAGCTCGTACTTTAGTACTCTGCTTTGACGGTACTGGGGACCAATTCGATGCCGATAATTCCAATATCGTGCAGCTCTGTTCCCTGCTTAAGAGGGATGACCGCTCGCAGCAAATGGTTTATTATCAGGTGCGATCTCACTAACGGTGATCCTGTACGCAATTGATCAATGTCATCCTCAGGCAGGAATTGGGACCTACCAGTCGCCTCAAGTTCCTGGCCTCATCACTTCGAAAATAAATAAGGTACTTGCGCCCCCGGAAATTCTTTGGACGGTCGATCCTAACACCGTGGATAGACTCTTGATCTTGCGATAGCGCGGAACCTTGACGCTCATGTTATGGGTACGTCAATCTGATATATGTACCCTGCTCTCTTCTTGATTCAGTTGAACTAGATGGTTATGAATTTTTAATGCAGAATTATACGTTCTTATTCATCTTTAGCCAGAAGTGGTAACGAGGCCTTTTGTAATCACAGTAGTGATCGTATATGCATCTTTGGCTTCTCACGTGGCGCCTACACCGCTAGGAGGTAAGAAACATCGATTCTTGTTTGCATGTATATGTTCATCATCTGACACTGCCCCCAGTCTTGCCGGGATGATACACAAAGTAGGACTACTCCCGCCGGATAATTGGCAGCAAGTCCCGTTTGCGTACAAGATGTACACCCGGACGGATGAATTTGGGTGGTCACAGTCTACAGCTTTTAAAGAGGCTTTCTGCATCGATGTTCCTATTGAATTTGTGGGAGTATGGTGCGTAACCCTGTTTTCCTCCTACATCATTCAGTAGATGCTTACGAAATAACAGGGACACAGTTGATTCGGTTGGAATTATCCCGAGACGGTTACCGTTTACTACCTCTAATACGATCATCCGAACATTCCGACATGCGGTCTCGTTAGATGAGCACCGAGCAAAGTTCAAAGCGAATTTATGGAATTGGCCGAGTGCTCGGGACATAATGATCAGTACTACGCCCAAATCAACCCTTCTGAGCTCGCGGAAGAATACGGTAGACTCCGGAGCGCATAAACGGCGTATCCTCGATGTGGCTCCAAATATAGTGGAGCCCGGACGATGAGAAGCATCTGCAGATGATGGAAAAACTCCATACGAACCAAGCTGCGCATTATGCTAACATTGAGGAAGTCTGGTTTGCTGTGAGACATTCATAATCATTATGCATCGTGATCCTGGTATTCATTTTCTCTCTCAGGGATGTCATTGTGGTGCGTTCCCTTCATCCATGGCTGAAGAATATCGACAATTAATCGCTAATGTACAAGATGCCGGGGGCGGCTCAGTAAAGGACTCGACACGCTATTCTTTATCACGGATTCCGCTGAGATGGATGATTCGAGAGTGCTTTAAAACGGGAACAGGGATCATGTTCGATGCAGAGCGTCTGAAAGAGATAGGCCTTGATCCTGCAACGCTATATCCTATTGTTACGCCTCGGCCACCACCACTATCAGTGGACCGTGCAATGATACCAACGGGACAAAAGAAACCACCCTTATTAAAGAGGATCATATCTAAGCTCCGACCGCTGCCTCTGCCAGTGTCCTATGTGGCTCAAGAAGCCTTCAATGAAGATCCACCGATTGGGACAGAAGAGGAGGAGGAGCTTCGAGATGCACTATGTCCCATGTACGACCAGCTCAAGATTTCAAAGTTGTGGTGGATCCTCGAGATCGTCCCGTTAGAGTTCCGACAGCAAATGGGGAACGGCAGATATGTGTGCAGGTTCGGGTACGTTCAAGGATCTCATCGTTGGGTAATGTTGCTGAATGACGAGTTTCTAGCTCAAACCTCGGACGACCTCGAGAGATCCCAAGTTCATCTGGCAGAGTCAAGGTCCACCGTACTGTGCGGATGCGGATGGAAGCTTCCCATGAGCATAACCAACGCAAATACCAACCGAAGGCTCATTTCAGAAATCCGACGTGGATAGATGACGATGTTATTTCACAAGATGACAGACAAAACTAAAGCTAACTTTACACCATATTTTATCCATAGATGAGGGCAAGATGAGGCGCAATTCAAAAATGTACACGACTAAATAAACTTACGAACGCTTAATTACGATTAAAATTAGTACATTCCTCAACCATAATGTATATAAACGTCTTATCGAAAACGTTTATCTATTATAACGAGCTTTCCCGGCTACCAAATAAAACCAACTGCCTGCGGAACATCGGCCCGAACTGGACGGTGCTTGAGCCGATGATTTTTCTCACTTCCAGTTCCACAGCGACCCGCCGCACCAAGGACTGCCGGAAACAAACCGTCTGTTGGTGCGCATCGCTCACCATTTGCACACATCATACACTTGCTCAGGTGGCCAACCATATAGGAGAAGAGTCGTCGTACTCAAGTCGTACTTCATTCCAAAAGCAAAACTTTAGAAAAACAACGAACTACCAGGCATCGATTGGCTCTCCTTTTTGTCTCCAGTTAGTTATCCTCTGTGCATTGATACATGCACCACTGCTGATAGATGTATCTGATGTTTGATAGATGCAGCGAGGCTCGTCATCAAATACCAATGTTTGGGGCCAAACTGGGTCCAATTTCTGTCTTTTATTAATATATTTCCATTTAGAGGCCTACGACACACTGTGAAACGCATGGAAAATCAAACCAAGTGTTTTGACGAACATCAGCGGGTAATTTTTGACGTTGAATAATCAAATGATTGCTGCCCGCTAGTATTTATGTCCTGAAACTAGATGTACAAGGTTCGCTTCGCGCACTCAATGGCATCCCGCAAGGCAACTTCTTTGCTTCGTTCTGTGATCTGATTCCGCATGGACCAGTGAAAACGGTACATCTTTGATCGGGACATCAAAGGGTGTGGCGCCCTCAACCCTCAGTAAGATGATCAATTGACATTACTCCGGGATTTGGACAGGCCCAACCCATTTATAATATAAACAGTCCGCCCTCCAACAGCTTCTTTGTAGCCTGCTATGTCCTTCCAACTTCCAAAAGCCATCCTTGGCGAGACTCTTGGTGCTCTCTATGTCGGATCTACTATAGCCGCCATGTGTGTGCGCTTTCTTACTTCTTACTCACTAAAATTGCCGTTACTCAAATATGCGATAGTTTATTCGGCATAACAAACCTACAGACGATAATATACTACAGAAATTATCCCAAAGATTGGTGGGTTTATAGATATTCCGTATGTTGCTAGTCTTTATATGAAAGTTCCAGTTTTGCTGACGCCTACTCGCCAGGTGGCGCTTCTGTGGTGAGTTTTTCGAGCCTCGCCGGGGTAAATTACGTATTGTTATCAGGATACTCGATGCACTTCACGTTGCTTTGACCACCCACGCCTTATATTTCTATCTTGTGGATATGTCCGGGAACTTAGCGGGTGCGTTAGTGCATAGCGTGTGGTATGTTCCTATCGAAAGAATGTTTATTTGAGGTCACTAAATTACTATCATGCAGGAGCTTCAAGGTAAGTTACTCGTAGTTCTTGACATCAACTTCTCAAACAGAATTTGACATACTCAGGTGCAGCTGGATGCAAATGTGAGTCGACAGGATGTACTTCTTTCGAAGATTCAATAGCGTTTGTTAAGGCTTTGATCGTCGTATACGTTCAAGGGTACGACAAGGAACCACAACTTAAAAGTGGACACAGGCTTACTGGTTATATGATTAGATTATATGCCATCAGGCTGTGGAAACGTTAGTGCTTTTAGACCCCGGTGATATTCATTCACAAGAATTTGCCTGCAGTTGGTCGGCATTTCCACAAATTTCTTCCCTGGCTTGTGGTAGATATTCATTTACCGTTCCGTTGTCTTACCTCCATTGACTATTTGATAGTTTTTGTCGGTGGCTGCCTCACTCGGTACCCAAGTCCCATTCTCTTTCTTTGGTTAGTTTCGCTAACCGTTTTTCCGATTTCTTCAGGAGCCGGAATCTGTAAGAGATTTTCCTTCCTTCCTTCAATTTGATCGTTGACCGAAATGCGGCAGTTGTGATCTACGAAATGTAAGCAGCCTTCTCATACATGGAGTGTTTATGGGTTTGGAACAGAAACATCCTTCTTGACAGTTGCATGACACAAAACTTTTCTGTCATTACATCCATTAAAGTATATGACGTCCTTCCTGGCATGGCTGTGATCGCTAATTAAACATTTTAGACATCCATTTACACTGTTTTCGTCACTATTGCAGTGACAGACTTCGTGATAGCCTTTATGATGTGCTACTATCTGCATAAGAGCAGAGCGGCAACAAATTTCTCAAGGTACGCTATATCGGGGCCTGAAGTCATCTTGCATAATTTGAATGTCATTATGATAGCACGGCTTCTCTACTTCTCAACCTCATGCGACTCATTGTTGTATCAGGCTTGGCTACAAGGTGAGACTCTTTAACGATTGTATTCACGACCTTACGAAATCGCCGGCAGCGCATGCTCTCTATTCATCCTCATCGCCGTCAGTTATTGTCCTAACTTATTTCCAATCAGAGAGCTCAGACAGAACCACAGTTCATTGTATGGCCAAATACATTGATTTTTCTCGGTACCGATTTCGTCCTACCAAAACGCTGGTGTGATTCCTTAAACCATAAACGATAACTAACGTATCTTTCAGTCTATGTCAACTCTTTGCTTGCTATGTGCGTGGTCCTCTTAAATCTCTTAGTTTGGAAATTCATCTTCCTTAGGTTCAATTACCGACCTGAACATCTTGAATCAAGCATGCTGAACGCAGAGCGGGCAGGTCACTCCACTGCTGTTCTTCGCATCCCGCCTCAGACCTTTAAGAATTCTGACTCAGAGACGGTATGTATAGCAGTCTACATGTTGGCTTCATTCCTTATCAATAAATTTCTTTAGAGTGTCAGCATTCCACTCTCTCAGGACATTCGTTTGTTCGAGGACAAATTGAATCATCCAAAGAGAATGCTTGGTGATAATGAAGTCTGAGGGTAATATAACCCCTTATACTCATAGTCTCGGAAAGATAAGGGAGCTTGTTCTACAGACTAGATACGAGAAACGAAAAATCTCGTCTGCTTGGACTAAACGTCCACGGGACTCTGTACGAATGTGCCTTCGCAACTACTCTTTCCGAAGGTTTCAATAGCCTAATAGCCCTCTTGCTTATAGGGTATTGCATATTTATTCAATGACCAATAGATTTCCCTGGTGTCTGCGATGTTCTCTACGGACTGATTGTGGCGACAACTTGTAAGATTATGCAAAGCTACATTTGAATTATATGTCGTCTTCCGATGGCTTGCATTGTGTACCGCAACGATTAAAGGTAAAGCGGGCCAGGTACATGATATATGAAGAACAGACTTATTAGAGTATGGTTGATGCCTACAGCAAAGTACCTTTGTCTTGGCGGAGATAATCAACCCTGGCGTGGCAAGGGCTCATTGGACTCGGACAGTATCATGGGTAGGGCGTTTGTGCCTTTTCAATATCCTGCCTCACATGATGGAGAAAAGTCGTACTTTCAGCTATGCAACTCAGGTCATCATAATGAGTACTGAAAGAACAATCTGCAAATGGAATGCCCTATAATGTAGAAATTTTGACGAGTGTCCGAGTCGACTTACTAGGACTGCGTGGATATAAAGACTTCTGTATTTTTGTTTATTTGGTCTGTAGAGAGAATGAGGAACATAAGGAGGTAGCAAACGTTTCTTGCGGACGGCGTGATGGTTCGAGGCAATGATGCCGCCGGCACGCCTTAAACCCAAACGGAATGCAATTTCATATTATCCTTCTGGTGAACCACCATAGCCAGTCCAACGATGAAGGCATCAAGTCGTTTTCTAGGCATCTCTCCCTCTCTTTTCAATCTAATCGTGTCTTTTGTACAGGAACGATAAGCTACGACAGTCATCGAACGCATATCGTCGTTGTATGTATCTCGCATAATGGTAAGCACGTTGTTGCAGAGTACTACATTATATCGGCACTAAATCAGGATGCTATAGGACCGCACAAGGACACTATATTTTAATCATCTTGTCTAAGGCCTTCCACTCTCAACGTGCATAAGTTCAACTGAAATACTGCCTCATTTTTTTCATCGGGTCGAAGGTGACGAAGAAGATTCGGTCCATCCGCTTTGTTGGATGACGGAGTCTTCAGTCTGAATTCCGGATGGTGGCCCGTATCTGCAATAGTCGAATGTTCGGCTCATGCTGAGGTGGTGAAAGGGTCAAAGCTATGCGTGCCTGTTCCCAATTGCTTGCCGACCGTCGCTCTAGCTTTGTGGCCTGTATCTTCTATACTGACATTTCTATTTCATGACATAATGGCCCCGGAAGTATAATCGAGACAGGAGCTAGAGATGCTGCCTATGATTCATGACTTGTTATTAAAATTTGAAGCCACCAGACGCTCGATGTATGCATATCTTAGATTTCGTCCCGGCAAGGGTTTCAGTTGTCTGACGGCTACCTAAAAGGAGTCTTACGCAGACTCGGCAAAAGGTCCGAGGCGCACAGCTGTGAGTGACTCATCATCAAGCGTACAATCTTGGGCTGACAGATTTATTTTTGAACGACTGAAAAAGTGAGATATCATACGATTCTGATTTGCCTGTTGTTCTTCTGCGGCACGTACCTGACGGTTTTCGACCACCTAGCTCTTACCGGCTTAAACAGGGATTTCTATTGGTGCTCTTTTAAGAATGGCACGATGGATCTGTGCCATGGTGGTTGAAATAATGCTGTTCCTTATGTACGTATCTACTTTCAGGCCATTGTCATTCGCCATTAAATGCTTGCACGTCAGTTAGGCGATTGCTGTACATAGTCTTGGCAAATCTTACATTTTGTTGCAGCTTGCATCATATCGTTCGCCGATTCAGCTCCACCAAAGGACAGGATTATCAAAATGAAGTGGAATCATCATTATACAACAAATATTTCAATCTTCCCATACCGACATTGGCTCGGAATACAAAGCTGGGAAAAGTTTCCCATCACGGAATAGCTGACTCCTTGGTTTAGGTATATACGGTCGGGGTGGACGACGAGGAGGCAATGGAGTCAGCAGTGGATGAGCTCGGTTATCAATTATCATCGGGGGTTCGGGAACCTTGCTTCGCCACATGTAGAACAAAGTAACGAGAAGTAAGATCGCGACCGACCCGCAGATCGATGCGATGAGAATTGGAGTCCTCATCGTCTCAGAAACCTGGCGGGATGCAAGTCTTCCGAATCTTGATGGAATTCGTTGATCCATAAATGTGGGGACTACAGGGCAAAAGGTTAAGGTGAGATGGTCAGCGACTGCAACTGTCTGTCAGATAGATGTTTGAGGGTAAGCCGGGCTGAAATACCCACCCGGATACCTGGTAAGACTCAATGCACGCTCTTGGTTATACAAAACATGGCTTACATTAGTGTTATTGGGACAGAGAACGTGCTCGGTCTGGTAGCAGCTATTCCAGATTCGTTGACGCGGACTATAGAGCAGCTCTCGCCCGAGTAACCGCATGAACCTGAGTTCATTAGCATGAAATTTGAGTCTCGACGAGTGCTAGTCAGACATGCCTTGGTCCAAGAACCTGATGGCAAGTTAGGGAACGCGTCGAAGAACTCATAGGAGACTCACACATATATAATTCCTGAGCTTTCATACACGTTTATCCCATCTATCCTGGTGCGGTCTTCCAGAATTATCGATGGCTGTCATCGTCAGTCCTATCTGCCTCCCAAGAAAATACAACAAAGCTCACGCTTCCAGAGCCACAGCTACACGACTAGGTAAGTCCGATTCCTGTCAGCAAACAGAAAGCTTAGTTTACTCACTTATTTTCCAAGCAAATAATATATGCCATTGCAGCAGGCATTAACAACGAAAAGAGCATCCAGTACTGTAGAGTAATGAGGAACGACATGAGGGTAAGATGATGAAAATATCTGGGGTACGTCTCAAAGTAGTTAACGTCTCCATATGTTCCATGGACACGTTCTACGCAGCCTGTCGTAAAGGCAGTCCGCAGATACAATTCTTGACCGCAGGCGGGATCAGCTTTCTTGGAGACTAAGGGGGAAAATAGCCTTGAAAGAAGCGATGCTACAGACTGCTCCCACATTGCGTCTAGGTCCTGCTCCTGTATACCTCGATAATATTTCTACCCCCTGCAGGATACATGACGCATAGCGTTGCGACGGCAGCTTAAATGACAAAGAAGATAGCGTAACCACCAATCATTGCCAGGGAGAATCCACCACAGTCCTTAGCAACATCACGGCACACGGTCCCGCTGCGAACACAAATCACGATGAAAAACGATCTCCTCTTCCACGCAGGTAAGGTGCTGTATGCAACTCGTTCTAATGCTGAAGGCTTAACTCAGGCTCGTCGTGCGATAAGGGATTTACATCCTCGGTAACTATGATGCCTACCTAAAATACGTAAGTGTTTACGTCGTGGTCGTACGAAGTCAGCTCAAACTCCACCTCGCTGCTAGCTATTATCGATATCGGCCAGTTCATGGCTCATGAGTCCAAACACACCTATACTCGACGTTCTCGGCATTGAATCTAATCAAGGACTTCAGCTCCCGCGAATTGAACCGGTAACGATGTACTATCACTTTTTGCATCTGCGTAAGTGTGACGACAGAGCTGCATTCATCAGACTTGTAAGGTTGTTATAATTCCTTCACACGTTAACCACCAACAGTGCACGGGAGGTGTGACATACTGAAAATGAGCACAGATGAGATGTCGCAGCGCATGCATCTGGGATGGGTGAAATAGATCGTTAAAGGAAATGCAAGTCAGCTTACCCTTAGGGACAGCGTAGACGAAAACTCAAGTTCCATGAAATACCCATACCACACACTAAACCACCGACCAATAAAGCGAGCATGTGCTGTGGTTCTCATTGGGTACAGTGCATGAAGATCCAGGAAGATTCCTTCGTCTTGTAGCTTGGTCTATCACGACTGCTGCATTCACAGGCTACACGGACCTAGACACCGTTTCGCTAACCTAAGCATGGATGCTCAGATTTCCTGTTTGGACATTCGTTTCTGTTTCTTGAGAACAAAAGGACGAGATCAAGAGGCAGTCGGTTCACAATCATCAAAGTTTTGCTGTCTTCTAGTGAATTATTCTATGGTCTCAGTTCGACGGATAACAGAGGAACGGGATGAAGGCAATCCAGAAATCACGCAGTAAAGACACAACTCCCTAGCTCGCTGCTCATTGCGGTCGGCTGTCTCTCAATCTGGCCCATTCCAGAATCTCACCAACACTTCGCAGTTCATTGTGTGGCCAGGTTCTCTGATTTTATGGGGAATTATTTTATCCTATCCACACGCCAGGAATGTTCATAACATTCCGTTGAAGGCAGTCACAAGCAAATGACCTCGTATTCCACATCAATTCGCTGTATGCTGAGTGAATTTTCATCATATATTGCTATCGTTTCACCTTTGTAAAGGTACACATCTATGAGCCGCTCCAGCTTCTCTTCGGAACAACGCCCAGCTGGCCGGCTCTCCCATGTAGTAATCCATAACCGAAGGGTATATTTCTTGCGTCTACATACAAGCTGACTTGATAGATGTCCCATTCATACATCAGGGAACCACTTTCTTGACAGTTACCTTTATCTTTTGGGTAGCAGAATTCTACCTTGCAACTTTGTGTGACAAATGAAATACCGATTGTTTTTGAAAGCCTTACCGTCTGAAAACAACGTCATTTGTAAGAGAGCACTTCGGTATCGATTTCCTGCCGGTGAATGAGGTAGCATGTACTTCAGAAGTGGAAGTTCGAAATGGGGATGAATACCTCTTTTATCCATCGCTAGTTCTAGGAATTGTTTCATATGGATGAATTTCTGCGATATCAATGCGTTTCTGCTCCAATGATGCTGACAGATTCCTGCAAATAATTATGAATCTTATCTATTCCCCAAGTTCACAAATTCCTCAATACTAAGAACCACTCCACATTCTATCCAACATCACCCAGTTACGTTGAGTCTTTCCTTGATAATATGGAGTAAATGCTTCCTTTGATAGACCGGCAGAAGGCTGTAGGACTCTTTGCCGTCATCGAAGGTCTTGGGTTATTGGTCTTCTAGAAACAGCAGATAATAATAGCGGGTAGTGGGGGTTCGCTTTCAATCGGCTGAAAGAAGCGGACTATTTTTGGGTGTGCAACGGCGTGCCGGAATGTGTGATCCTCTTTGAAACGAAAATCCTAGTCGATAAGTAGAATAAAAGCAAAGTGAAGGACTATAAGGGTCAATTCATAAGACCATTCCAATTGTTTGTTCTGTTGCACGATCAAAGAGCTTTTTGGATCGCTTTGTGTAACGATTGGAAATTTGGCTAGCCGCCAAGCAGCTGAAGCGGACATCTTACTCTTTTATATACATATTTTGAACAGACGGATGCTCATCGACTCGTGGCAAGCGAATCGAATGAGTGGCTGACATTCTAGGAAATGTAAAATGACTAGCGAGCACACCTAGGCCACTCACAGCTTGACGACCTCGGAATCTCCCAGACGGCGTTCCTGTCATTTTTGTAGGCGATATGGAAGGATAAAATTCCCATTCTAGGACTGTCCATGTCAACATTCTGCCGTTAAACGGAATAACTGACTGCGGGGGGTGGAGCAGTATAGTGTAGGAAGAAATCTAGTAGTAATAATACAGTGAAAATACTTGTTAGACACCGACTGATCCTTTAATTAAGATCACCTCATCTTGAGTGATCGTGAGCAATAAAGGAAGGAAAGGCTTCCCTCGACGATGAGATCAAGATTGAGATTACAGTCCAGATCCCAGTAACGACCACAGTGAAACCGACGCGCAGCAGCAGTTTCTGGATAAGTGGTACATATATCTTACGGCAGTTGCTCGGCACGAAGTTTCAGCGTGTATAAAAATCAACGTCAATGAGAGTTAACTTCACCATTCGACGATGTTGAAACTTGGTGCTATTCTTCTCGCTCTTACAACCTCGGGCCTCTCTGGGTATGTCCAGAAGGCCTCTGGAAATGCGTCTTTCACGCACTACTCGGGCTGCTCGTCCCCTGGTGCGTGTGATCCTTGTCATTGGATCGCGCTCTTCAATGTTGACTTGTTTTGAGTACAGCTTGTGGAAAGACTGCAACAGGGTATACCGCTGCGATGAACCAGCTCGCATTCGGAGCCTCTTCTGGCTTAGGTGCTGGTGACGCGTGTGGTAGATGCTTTGCAATTACCGGTATGTTTCTGCATGTCATTCGTGTTATGTTCGTTGGTGTGATTGGGATGGCTTGCACAGGATCGGCTGACCCATACAGCAGCTCGTACACTGGACCTTTCTACTCGATCATTGTCAAGGTAAAAGTTTAGAATAACAGCATTCGATCGTTGTCTGACACCAAGACCATTTAGGTTACCGATCTTTGCCCTGTCTCTGGAAATGAGGTTTGGTGTGGACAAACCCAATCGAACTTAACAAACGACTATGGCATGCCGTTCCAGTGAGTTATTTTTACTTGAAGTCATTGGGCTCTCTACCTTAACGTTCGTCCTCATAAGCTTCGACATTTGCGAAGACACTGGAGGATCGGATGAGTTCTTCCCCTCTGGCCATGGTGCATTGACTGGATCGTTCGAAGAGGTTGAATGCTCGGAATGGTCTGGATCTGATGGCAGCTCATTGTGGACTGGATCTTGCTTGGATGGAGAGTCTGCGGACTTCTGGCCTGCTGAGGGATGTGGTAACCAGGGCACCGCCCCATGAAGATGGAGATAGGCCAACATATCTAGTTCCAAGTTCTAGTAATATGCCTCAACAGAGTCTTCATCCAATCGTTCTCGAAAGCTCGAATGCATGCCTTGAAGGATCTGACTTATCACAGGGAATGCTGTGTGGGCCGTCAGAAATAACATAAGTAATGTTGTTGATGAGACATACTTTGCTTTGTAGAAGAATGTGACAGTATTTTTGGTATTGGACATTC
>JANDKJ010000102.1:0-20850 GCA_028551335.1 Armillaria sp. CMW 4456 | reverse complement strand
GTTACTTGGAAACATAAGGGGTACTCTCAGCTGACCAGGCAGTGAGTCAATCAGACTCAAATCCAATGGCAAGAAGGAACTGAGTCAGAATGACACTAGAGGGAGGAATTTTGGGCCCACAGGAGAAGCACTCTATGGTGCATGGACCATTGCCAAATGGGTAGATTCAATGTGTAATGGAGAGCACATATAAATACAGTAGATACACAGTAGTATAGCAAGTCTTTTGAGCCGGTGCCCTCTGTGTAGTGTATAAACAAAGGTTGACACTCTCAGTGTGGTGCAGGGGGAGACTTCAAATATAGAGATTGTTTCACAGCAGTAAAAGCTCTGCATGAAGTGTGATCAACTCTAAGTTCATCTAGGGGATGTTTGGGAGGCCAGAGTGCTTGTGCTCTCATGTGTGAAGGGTTTCAGGTGACATGTGAAGTTACAGTTGGCAGAGGTTCAAACCCTTTGGGCTGATTAGCTTGCGCTCTTTTCCCCAAGTGGCAGAGGTTCAAACCCTTTGGCTTGTGGGATGGTGTTTTTGTGTTTTAGGTTTCTCTGACTCAGCATAGGTTCAAACCCTGTGGAGTTACAATTGGTTAGGAAACTAGAGCACATTGGTTTGAACCCAGTGGCTCTTGTGGATTGGAATTGAGAGCGTCTCTTGGAAGAGCACATTGGTTTTGGGTTAGATTTGTGTGTGTTAAGGGTGAATTGTGTTGCACTCTGCATCTGAGACAGTGCACTTGTGATATTGCCTTGAGGCCCGGTGACAAAGACACCACCTCCTGTAGCAAAAGTCTTTAGACTTAGAGAAGTCTAGAAAACTGGAGAGTGCATCTGTTTAAAGCATATTTGAGGTCCTAGAACCTGTCTTATCGATTCCACTGCTTGCTTCTATCACATTATAATCCCCCACAAACTAAAGAGTGTGTGGTTGTTGTGTGTGGTTGTAGCATTGAGGGTTAGAGTGTGATTCAGAGTCTGTAGTCTCTACTCGCATTTTGAGTCTATTTTGGCTGTATGCAGTGACTTGCCTCTTCACCAGGTCACCCTAATCCTTACTGTTTCAGACCTGGTGACTTTTGTCACATGTATTAACTGCAGAATGATCATTGAAGTCAGCCTGGTGATACCAGGTCATGTGATGTTCTGTTGTCCTCTCATCATGTCTGATTCTCTGCCCACTGGGTGGCTTTGCCTGCCAACATTGGCTTGCTGAATCCTGCCCAGTGACTTCTCCTACTTTGTTTTGCTTGCAGGTAGCTAGATATGGTTTACAAACTAAATAAAATTCGATTTTTAGAGTATCTACACATGTAAGTACCAATCCAGTGCATCAACACCTTTGTGTGTTTATCTTTATCTCCAATCTTTTAAAGCTAATGGTTTTTAAAATTTCCAGCACTTACTAATTCTGTTATGACTATCATAAATTGATCTCCACCATCTGGATATGATTATTCCCTTGGAAACACATCCAGTTATCTGGGTTCAATAGTTTTTTGGGAATACCAGGGACCTTGGCCACTGGTAGTATTTCAATGTTAGTGATCTTGAATCATGTTTTGAATGAAACCTTCACTATTATGCTAATGCTTCCTCTACCCTGAATAAACCAATGTCATGCATAAGCCAAAGCAGATATTAACAATCATTGGAGCCATAATTGGCATAGTTGTACTCCTGCTACTCCTTGCATTCGGTGTAGTTCATTATTGTCACCTGCATAGAAATTGCATGCATATGCCATTGCCAGTTCTTACCCTTGTGCTTCAATATCTCCACTTCTGGCCTTTCTGCCAGTGATACAATTTACAAACTATGGGAATGAGGTATGCCTGTACCAGCCATTGAATTAGTGGATAGATGGGCCTAGACATACATCTGCCAACTCTAGGACTGTGGAAATTGATGTTGAAGGAGTCCCAAGAGACAATTTGCAGAGGAAAGGTACCAAATTGGTGGCAACACTGCAGTGTTAAAAGACCTCAGTTTCAGATGAAAATGCCCTGGGATCTGATCCCTGCAGCTCCAAAGTTCCACATGAACAAAAGTCTTCAGATTCTTGCCAAAGAGCCAATTGTCCATGAAAGTACTTCAACTTTGGGATTAAGGAAAAATGAAATGGTCAAAAAAATCATAAGGCTGCAAACTTGGATACAACAACTCATGGATGACAGAGTTTTTGGATGGGGTGAAGATGGGTAGATAGTTCCACCTTTGACATATGTAAGATCGGTATAGAGATACAGCATTGTGGGATTCTGGAAATGACTTTTGTTATAACTTATTGCTGACTGTGATGGAGATTGGTATATTACCTGTCTGCCATGTTACAATACAATGTTAACAGTGCTGCAGGCTGTGAGGACAGTGACATTAGCTATCTGACATGGTTGAATTATTTAGTGAAGGAAGCAAACATGCAGATGATCCATAAGTGAGCATTGAGGTGTCAGATTGGTGTCAGATATTATTAAATTTGACACAAGGAAAGAAAATGCATGTACATTGATTGTTAGTGTCTCATATTCTCAACCTACCAAGTACATGGTATGCTGACAAGGAATTGAGTTGGCTTCACCTCCAAGTCTTCCTTGATACTTTGTTCTTAACTAGAGGAATGTCTGGTCTGAGCATACTGAATGCTCAGCCATGACATCCATGACATATAGCAGGCTGCATGAGTCAGCACATAAATTTGAAGACAACTTGTCTGCTGATGAGTTATTGATGTCAGATGGCATCAAGTGGTCATGGGAATATTCTGAGTCCTTTACTCAGTCTTTACTGCTGAAAAAATTGCCTAAAATGAGTGATTGATTGTGGGGCTTGCTGAAGTAGATAAGATAATGACTTATTTAGGTGACCATTCTTCCTATGGAATATTATTTTCAAATATATTTCCTCATTTGGCTTGTTAAATATATCATTAACCTATTTTGGCTATGTGCCAACATGCCATGCTTGGTATGTGATATCCAATTTGCAAATAGTTTCCTTTTTTGATTTGAATGTGCAGGAATTGCTGCAGTAATTTGATTTTATAGATGCTGATGTGCTGAGCTTGGTATGTGATGCTGAATTTGCAAACAATTTCCTTTTTTTGATTTGAATGTGCAGGAATTGCTGCAGTAATTTGATTTTATAGATGCTGATGTGCTGAGCTTGGTATGTGATGCTGAATTTGCAAACAATTTCCTTTTTTTGATTTGAATGTGCAGGAATTGCCATAGTAATTTGATTTAATCTATGCCAATGTGCTGTAGTTGGTATGGGGTATTGAATTTGCAAACAGTTTCCTTTTCTTGCTTTGAATGTGTGGGAACTGCCAGGAATATGTGTTATTTTTAGATATAATTCTTTTTGTCGGTGTGTAATTGTCTCTGTCCATGGTGATGTCATTATCATATGACATCCACTCTTCCCACCCCTCTGCTTATTGTTCACTGACATGGGCACACTCCCACTCACTATCACCACCCTTGCCCTCACTGTCTGACACAACAACAACACTATATGCCTTATTTCTTAACTAAAAAATACTCAAAAAAAAATACTATAAAATAGAGAAAAATCATGAGATATTGTGTTAAGTACTAGAATGACAGGTAGGCAACAAGGTGATTAATTTTAGAGAAGTTAAAGATATATAATTGTAGATATTGTAAATAGTCAAACTACAAGAAGAATGTAAGTACAATATAATATGAGAAATAATAAGTATAAACTGTCAGACATTATAAATGAATGGCTAAGAGTGAGACTATTTATTGAGACATATATATAGTGTTTCATATGAGAAAAGAAAGACAAATAGTGTATGCCATCATTATATTTCCTTGATACTCCCCCTGGCATCATGCTGTCTCCAATCCATGTCATCTCTAATCCAGGTTCATTAATAAATAGAATTTTTAATGAACCACTTTGGGCAAGGGCTTGGTAAGAATATTTGTGACATTTCGATGAGTAGAGATATTGTTACATGTTGATGAGCCTCAGGGCTTTGTATGCTCCAATTTCATGGATTTGTCCCTTTAGCAGACTTTCAGCAAACCAAAGATTCCATACACACCCATATATACTTTATAGGACTTTTCTGACACTTTCCCAACCTCAATACCTTGGCAATGCCCTGAAAACTCCATTTTTGACCTAAATCCATGGATTTAGCACTGCCATTACCCATAATAGGATACAGAGCACATTGCTGACATCTCTGGCATTGCCACATCAAAGTACACAGGTGCAGCCATGCAAACAGATCTTCTTGACATTGATCTGGCAATCATAGAGGCTTGATAACAGCAATTTGATGATTTCTGCAGCACAAACACCCTCTGGAGGCTTTGGAATTAATTGGTTATTGCTGTATAACCACAAGACATTGACACATGTGCTACTTTGATGGTACTCAATCATTTCCAACCATTGTTCTCAACTCCAAAACCACAAATAAGACATAGTTCCAATGCTGGACTATGAAAATTAAAGGTGAAGACATGAATAAGATGATGCACAAGACCTGCTGTATAGTCAGAAGATCAGAAACACATATGTTAACACATAGCCTTCTAGATATATCACACAGACACCATTTTATTTATAAATAACTATATAAAACTGGTATTTTCATACTTTTACACTAGTTACTCTCTTCATTCTGTTCCCCCACATACACATATCAATTTGTTTACCTCAGTAACTCACACAGCTTTGACAATACTGATAGCACATGTTTAATAGCAATTTCATTCACCACAAAGCTGAGCATGAAGTTGTAAAGCTGAGACACTTCACAACCATCCATTGACTTAAAACCTTGACTCTCATCATTGTTTTACTTCATTACTGACATTTGCTCAGTGTTAGTAAGTGATAACCATGCAGTACTCACATCTTTTAGTTTTATAGGAAAGAATTAGCTTCAATTTCACAAGACAAGATTAGTTTTACCAGTTTTCATTTTCACAAGACATTAGTGAACCCATTTTGGCATCAAGAGCAGACAAATAGTATTGGACAAGTATAGGGCAGCTCTATTATGAACATTGCAAGGATAGGTTTTCGAACAGATTTTAGTATTGACAAATTGACAGATATAGGGCAGCTCTAGTGTGAGCTTCTGTAAGGACTGTGCTGGAGAAAGAGGGAAAGGGAGCCAGCTGGGAGCCTAGGAATTCAGACTCCAGCCAGGTCCAGGGCCTAATGAAGCTATTAGCAACATTACTCTTGAGCCAAGGCCCTTAGGAGGAGAAAACATTGGACTCCAATGGAGTATTAACCAGAAATGAGTGGATCTGGTCCAACTCCATCAGGATCCGAGTTTAGAGATGTAGAGGAGGTATAAGATGAGTAGATGGATTATCCAAGTTGATATTCAAGCTAAAGAACTAGCTATTGAGTACATGGGTGCTTATATATTGTAATTAGATCTGAGCTGGAGTATCTAGGCCTCCAATGTGGAATGAGGCTGTGATGGATGTGGAATGTGACTGAGGGTCCAGATGGTAGGATTGGAATCCAGTTTCCACTGGGTCCATGACAGCAGAGGGGCTGTAGTGTGAAACTAAGGTATGCTGTATGAATAAGGTAAGTAGAGCTAAGAATAAGGTTCTCTATGGCTTGTGGATGGAGTCCGGTGGAGATCTGATGGAATAAGTACTAGAATAGGTGTAGGAAGTATCTATAAGTATTAGGTTTGGATGTGGATGGAGTCCGACAGAGTTTTGAGCAGATAGCTTGGAATTCAGTGGCATGCATGTAACATGCTTTCCTGACCTCAATACCTCAGCAATACCCTGAAAACACTGTTTTTGACCTAAATCTGCAGATTTAGCACTGCTATTACCATGATAGGACATAGAGCACATTACCAACATCTCCAGCATTGTTGCATCAAGCACACAGGCACAGCCATGCAAGCAGAGTTTCTCAACATTGATCCAGCAATCATAGAGGCTTGATAACAGCAATTTGATGACTTCTGCAGCACAAACACTCTTTTGGCAACTTTGGAATTAATTGGTTATTGCTGTATAACCATGGGACATTGATGCACACACTACTTGGATGGTACTCAGTCATTTCCAATGACTATTCTCAACTTTGAAACCATGAATAAGGCATAGTTTCAATGCCGGCACATGAAAATCAAGGACGAAAACATGAAAAAGGTGATGTTCAAGACCTGCCGTATAGTCAGAAGGTTAGAAACTCATATGCTAATGCATAGCCCTTCAGATATACCACACAGACACCATTTTATTTATAAACTACTATATAAAACCAGTAATTTCATACTTTACAGTAGTTACTCTCTTCATTCCATTCCCCCATATACACACATCAATTCATTTACCTCAGTAACTAACACAGCTTTGACAATACTGATAGCACACATTTAAATAGCAATTTTGTTTGCCACAAAGCCAAGCTTGAAGTAGTAAAGCCAAGACACTTCACAACCATCCATTGAAATTAGAATGTGATGCTCATCATTGTTTTATTTCATTACTGACACTCGCTCAGTGTTAGTAAGTGATAACTGTGTGGTACTCACCCCTTTTAGTTTTATAGGAAAGAATTAGCTTCAACTTCACAAGATATTAGCAGATCCATTTGGACATCAAGAGCAGATGAATAGTATTGGACAGTTATAGGGTAGCTCTATTGTGAGCATTGCAAGGATAGGTTTTGAACAGATTTTAGTATTGACAGATTGACAGATATAGGGCAGCTCTACAGTGAGCTTTGCAGGAAATAGTATTGACCAGTTTTAGGAATCAATTTGACAAGAGATAGGACCAGACAAAGGAAACAAAGTATAGTTTTGACAAAGATTGACAGTTTCTAGGAATTAGGATGAACAGAATCATCACAGATAAAGCCTTGACATAGCCAGATAAAGCCAAGGACCACAGAAATAAAGACGAGACCCACTATTGCACTGCTGTAGCCCCAGAAACATTGACACAGACCCATACCGAGATGATTAGGAGCTCATTTAATACCAACATAATACTGACAGCCATTTTATACATCCCATCTTCCTTCCCATCCAGTTTCCCAGTTTTATGACACACACCAGACCAGATAACAGAGACCAAAGGTGACTCAGAGCATTGGAATCTGTAGTAACTTCTCATGAGACTAGAGAGAAGTCCCCCACCAGATGGCAAGCCAGTCAACATAGGACAGCTTGATCAGTCCCATAACCCTGAATACAACACTGTTTTATCAGTTGAATTGTTATGAGTATAGATGTGCTCAGAAAAACTTGCACAAACACACACAACACCCCAAGGAGTGACTAATGAACAAAACTAGTTGTTCTGTAATACCAACATAAAGCTGAAACACCACTATTCCTTTTTGGTTCTTTGTACTGTGATACTCCAGAAGTATCTGACAACAATTTGCCAGTTTACATTCCAAGCTCACTAAAGTATCTGACCACCTCATCAATGCACCCCATCATTCACAATAAACCTTATATCTATCTTGGTGTTAGATGAGAAAGGCTATTTGGGAGCTTGGGAAAACTTACTGTTCACTGTTGTTGTTATGATTTTTACCCCTATTTCGACCCTAACCCAAGGCATACCCACACTATCATCATTGACTCTAACCCCTATCTCATGCTATCCATGAATCAGCACTTAACTCCACTTGCCCACTCACTTTGCCTCGTCTTCTCATATGGATTAGGACCTTTCTTTGTATCTACCCTTTGCTATCACTCACCTGTTCACACCGGTCGCTTCTCTATGGACAAACACCATTGCCACATAATGCACAACAGTAGTATATGAACCATGTATTTAAGTAGGATGCTTGCACTGGTACAAACCAGCTTTGAGCTAAGTTATAAAATACCAACTTACACTTGATACTCATATCTCTCAAAGCTAAGCACTAAGGACTTAGCCTCACCTTCGCACTAGCAGACAACTACCCCAGGAATACTCAAACGTGAAGTAACCGGTTGTTTGTTGTTGTTAGAGTCACATGAAGTTTGGGTCTAACAATTAGCTCGAAGCTTCCCTACCCTCTTTTCTTTACATGCTCAATGTGAAAGAAAAGACCATATGTCCTCGCAAAACACAGACCTCGCCCTCGTTACCATCCCCACCATAATCGGCCTACTGGCCCTAGCCGCTATCTGTTGGTACTACTACCAGGTCCTTGTCAGCTTCTTCCTTCCCTTCATCCACCTCTTCCATCGCTTCTATGTCATCTTCCCATGGTGGGCAGGGCTTGGCCCCGACATCAGAGGAGCAGAACCGAACCTCCCTCCAAACCCAGAAGTTGAGCAAGACCTGGAAGGAATGGTTCAATCTGACATGCCTTCTCCCCAGACACCAACCCCATACCCCTCCCGTTCCTGAGCCAGCTCCCGAAGCACCTATATGTACCCCCTGCCAGGGCCGCCTCTGAACCAGCCCCTCCCAGATCCTCCCACTGATACCACTACGAAGATATTCAGGAGGTGATGCCACTGTGCGATCTGCCACCTTCTGTGCTGAGCTTGCCCAATCTGCCCTTCGGACTCATGGAAGGCGATACCGACACACAGTGATACACATGGGAAATGAGAGCCAGCAGTCCAGACAGCCCACAGCAGGACCTTCCAGGGTATGATGTTCAATCGACACCATCTGCCCCCCCAACTATGCTGACCTATCGCCCATACCCGCCCAGATGACCATTGCAAGCAAGCCGAACTTCATCAGGCACATACGTGTTGGTGAACCCTGAGGTAGACCCTGCTGGCCAGCCAAGGAGACAGACAGTAGTACTGATGAGTCCTGCTTTGCCACCCCTGCAGGAACTTCCCAGCCCCTTGTGGCTACCAACCTAGACCCTTTCAAACCCACCAATAACCACCCTCCCCTTTCCAATCACATCAGTGATGACAGCACCAGTGTATGCTCCATCATCGATGTACCCTGAGCCTCTACCAGCACTGTTGCCCCAAATGTACTTCCCACTACCACCGACCCTGATGATGGGTGAGAACCCGTCTCCTCTCCCGACGGACCCAGTTCCGACCCCGGAAGTCCATGATTCATAGGGGACCCCACCGAGGGGCTCTTCCTCAGGTTCCTGTCATCCAGGGTCGATCTCACTGATGAAGAATGAAGAGCCAAGACTGGATCAGCCAATATGGGATGTAGTGGAGATATATATACAGAATGCAGAAACAACGGAAGTAGCTAACTTACCTATACCCAAAACGGCAACAGAAGCATGGGGACAATACCTGGATCTAACCATAGCAGAATACCACCACTTAAAGAAACACCCCCTATCCACACCATTCGGAGAATGAGCCACATTCCAAGACCATGAGATCATGACACGAAAACTAATCAACCGAGCTAAAGAATGCACCACAAACTTCATCAATCGGCACCGTCAGATTCCTTTCTACATCGTTGCTGCAGCAGGACCAGAAGCTGCTGGACCTTCCCAGACTGATCCACCTACCCACCATGTGGTAGAACCACAGAAATCACCAAAGGATTCGAAGCCCCAGCCACCGTCCTGGGGATCAGTTGGCATGTGGGAACAAGACCAGATTAATCAGGCAGCCATAAAGAAGGCATGGGAAGATCTCCACATCACGATCGCTAATGCTATCAAGACTCGCACCACCCCAGGATGGAAACCGGGCGACACTCCTGGAGGATCACCCCACTCATCAGCCCAGGACGAACTAGCCTTGCTACAGGGACCCCCCGGCAGACTGCCTGGGTGGCCCTCTGACAACCCCGCCCCCAAGATGGTAGCAGGTGACCTTTGACTCAATGTCAAGCCCACTCTTGTCAAAGAACCCAACATGTTCAAGGGCAATGCCGACGATCTGCAACGATTCATTAACGACTGTGAGTTATACTTCCAAACCTTCCTCAGCTTCTTTGCTGACAGCAACAAAATCATCTTTGCCATCTCCCACATGGCAGGAACCGCCAAGAACTGGTGGGTGAGCATACAGGAGGAATTATACTCTTGCTCCTGGCTCCACCACTGGTTCCCCACCTGGCTCGACTTCAAGGATGCGCTCAAAACCCAGTTCAGCGACCCTGCCATGAAGGAGAAGCACCATCAGGTGATGACTGACCTTAAATGGAATGTTGGTGTCAAGACAGTGGTGGAATATTTCCAGAAACTGGAAGATCTTGGAAGGAAAGCCGAGCTGATCCATGATGTGGGAGAGTGAGAGCAGATGACCATGGCCATGAAAGGGGGAGTCCCATGCACCATCCACAACAAGATCACCGACATGGGGATCCTGCTACTGGACAGCTACTACGACTGGAAGAAACGAATCATCGACAGCGACGAAGCCTGACAACACACGAGAGTCATCCATAATATGATTGCACGCCCTGCCAAGCTGACCCCATCCACAACTGGCCATGCACCAGCAACGACACCTGCAAATACTGACAAGCAGACTGGGACAGGAACGACTTATGGCGGGAGGGGACAGCCAATGGACATAGATCGACTGAAGGCCCGGAGCGCCGGGCTTTGCTACAATTGTAACAAGAAAGGACACTTTGCCCAAGAATGTCCTAAGCCAAAGAAGCTCTATCAGCGACCACCACGCTCTAGGGCACAGATCCAAGCCACTATCGAACGGCTTGAGAATGAGTACACTACTGCTGAGGAGAAGATGCCCTTGACTAGCGGCATCGAGGAGGTAAAAGATTAGGCTGATGGGCGAGCGATTCCGCTCGATTGGCCAAGGACGAAATTAGTTCTAGTACATCATTGACTACCTGTAATAGTACTTATGATATGCCTGTAGTATCCGCACATTCGAATATACCCTATTCAACTCAAATGACAAAGAACTCGAAAGAATCACAGAAGAAATGGTTGCAGCCAAAGCTGAGTAAGCATGCTGCAACCATCACAGGGACCATACAAACACCATCAGCAGAAGCCGGATTGTCAGCCTTCGAGGGTGTGGCTGAGGTGATCCTGACCATGGCAGAAGATCTAGCATGGGAGCCCTCTCCACTGGTCACAAACGTCCCAGCAAGCAAGACCAAGACTGCTACCTTGACTAGTGAAGGGGGCCGAACGGGGGCCTGCACACCCCATACGACACCACCCACCATTTCCTCTGTACACATACCTGCCCGCCACCTTCCATACCATGTCAGTAAGGACAGCACCTGGTCAATGAATAACTGGGACTGTTCCACCAGTGATATCATCAGACTCGTTAGCAATGATCACCCCCCCGAGCCAGATGCGTCCCCTGAATATCCACATGACCCAAAGGAGTGGCTCAAACCTTGGAGTGCTGAGCGGACCTGGAGAAGTCTTTATGCCTCGCTCCTGGCAGCCAAGGGCACCCTCCTTGATTGGATCCACAAGACGTGGCAATGGGAGGTGACCAATGAACTGGTCTGACAACTCCGAAAATCCACACGATCGACTGCCCTGGAATGGCTCGAAGAGCTAAAAGGGCCCCGCAGATATATACATGCCACCCAGACCCGCAGCAAAGACCTTGTCACCACTGTGCAGCTAGAAACCCTGGAGAAATCACAGAGCCTGCAAGCCAGCACCCTCGTTGACAGTGGGTGCACTGGGAGCTCAATCAACTGAGCCTTCATCGACAAACACCAACTCATCACCCGACCCACTGCCCACCCAATCCCTGTATTCAATGTGGATGGGACCAGAAACCGTGCTGGAGAAATCACCGCATACATTGAGGTGCGACTAAAGATAGGTGACCATGCCAAACGAATCAACCTAGCTGTAATCGACCTAGGGGATAAGGACCTATTTCTCAGTCACGACTGGTTAAAACATCACAATCCCCTGATCGACTGGGGGACCGGGCACATCACGTTTGGCTGATGTCACTGTAGTCAATTAGCCTTCACATTGCCAGATGCTGATGAGGACCCCTGGGATCAGGAGTTGGAGGATGAGGACACCATCCTGGCCATAGAAATGATGGAGGAGATACAGCTACATGCCCATGTCGCTAATGACCTGGCAGCCAAGGCCCACGAATCGAGACTGGAATGGACATTCGAGGAACTGGTCCCTGAATGGTGCTGGGACTTTCATGACCTATTCTCGAAGGACAACTTCAATGAACTACCCCCTTGCAAGCCCTGGGACCATGCCATTGAGCTCATTCCCAATGCCAAGTCCACCCTTGATTGCAAAATTTATCCTCTCTCCCTGAAAGAGCAAGTGGAGCTCGACAACTTCCTAGATGAGAACCTCCACACAGGGAGGATCCACCCCAGTAAATCGCCCATGGCCTCCCTGTTCTTCTTCATCAGGAAAAAGGATGGGAGGCTCTGACCTGTACAAGACTATCGGAGACTTAATGAAATGACCATCAAAAACTGATATCCCCTCCCACTTATCTCCAAACTCATGGATAAACTAAAGGGGGCCAAATATTTCACCAAGCTCGACATGCGATGGGGGTACAACAATGTACAAATAAAGGAGGGAGACGAGTGGAAGGCAGCCTTCCACACAAACCGAGGACTGTTCAAACCAATGGTCATGTTCTTTGGACTGACCAACTCACCGGCCACGTTCCAGTGGATGATGAATGACATATTCAAGGACCTCATCACCACTGGAAAGGTCACCATCTACCTTGATGACATCCTGATCATGTCGAAGGATTGAGCTGAACACCGATGACTCGTCTGCCAAGTCCTAGCAACCCTCCGACGACACAAGCTATACCTCAAGGCTGAGAAGTGTGAGTTTGAAACACTCGAAACAGAATACCTGGGGGTAATCGTGAGCGAGGGTTCCATAAGAATGGATGAGGTAAAGACACGGGGGGTGACTGAATGGCTGACACCGATGAAGAAGAAGGAACTACAGTCATTCCTTGGATTCACCAACTTCTATAGGCAATTCGTCAAGGACTATAGCAAGATAGTACAACCAATGACGAAGTTGACAGGAAAGGAACCATGGACATGGGGAGCAGCACAGCAACAGGCATTCAAAGAGTTGAAGAAGCAGCTGGCCCAGGATGTTGTCCTGGCCATACCCACTGACGAAGGGAAGTTCCAGATAGAGGCAGACTCAAGCGATGGGGTGATTGGAGCAGTGCTCTCGCAGCAACAGGGAATGACATGGAAACCAATCACCTTCCTCTCAAAGGCGCTATCCATCACCAAACAGAACTATGAAATCTACAACAAGGAACTCCTCACCATCATGCTCAGCCTTGCGGAATGGAGACACTACCTCATGGGTGCTGCACAAATGTTTGAGATCTGGTCAGACCACCAGAACCTCCAATACTTCTGTCAGCCACAAAAACTCAATCGATGACAAGCCCAATGGGTCACCGAACTTGGTGAATACCATTTCATGCTACACCATAAACCAGGCATGGCAAACCGAAAGGCTGACCTTCTAAGTCGACAAGCCAACCACGATCAGGGGGCCGATGATAATCGAGAAACCATCATCCTCCCTGAACCACTCTTCTTTCATGCCATCATCATGCCAAGCAAAGGAGACATTGAGGAAAGGATATGAGAAGCGATGAAGAAAACGATGGCTTGGGACACAGGGATCATGGAGTCGCTATCCCATGAATGAGGTGTCACTAAACAGAACAGCCTACTTGAATACAATGGCAGACTATATGTACCCAGGGACACTGCCCTCCAAGGAGAGTTGATCTCATATCACCACGACCACATCACTGCTGGTCACCCAGGAATCGCCAAAACCAAAGAACTCATCCAACAGAATTACTGGTGGCCCAAACTCGGGAATGACATCGAGAAATACGTCAAGGGATGTGAAGTCTGCCAGCGCACCAAAACAATCACACAGGCCAGACCGATGCCCCTACACCCGAATGAGATCCCCAAAACACCATGGATGCATATCAGCATCGACATGATCATGGGTTTACCTACCTCAAACGGACAAGACACGATCATCCTCATCGTCAATCGATTCTCCAAGGAAATCATACCCATCACATGCACTACCACATTATCATCGGAAGGATGGGCTACAATACTCCGAGACCATGTCTACGCCCGACATGGAATGCCCCAAAAAATTATCAGCAACCAAGGGCCCCAATTCATCTCGAAATTCATCAGTGACCTCTACCACCTCCTCGACATCCACAGCAACCCATCCATGGCATATCACCCACAAACCGATGGACAGACGGAGTGAGCCAACCAGGAGGTAGAAAAATACCTATGCCTCTTTATCAACCACCGACAAGATGACTGGCCCGAATGGCTACCATTAGCAGCATTCCAACACAACAATCGCATACACTCTGTGACAGGGAAGACTCCCTTCTTCATCAACCATGGCATCCACCCATGAGTCACCATCACCAATACCCATTGACCACAAAGAACCCCCACTGCTGCAAATGACTTCACAACAACCATGACAAAAATACACGCTGAAACAAAGGCCGCACTGGAGAAGGCAGCAGAAAGAATGAAAGTGCAATATGATACATGAAAGCGGGAAGCATGGACCTACAACGTGGGAGATAAAGTCTGGCTAGAGGCGATGAACCTCCACCTACCCTGACCCAAGAAAAAACTGGACGACAAATGAGTCAGACCATTCCCAATACTCGCCAAAGTCAGGGCGTCGGCATACAAACTAAAACTGCTGACAACATGGTGGATCCACCCAGTATTCAACAAAGCACTATTGACACCATACATAGCACCGGCATTCCCCTCCCAAACCAAGCAACCACCACCGCTGCTGGAAATCATCAATGACGAAGAGGAATACGAGGTAGAAATGATCGTCGATACCCACACATGATGCGTATGAGGAAAGAAAAACCAACCATTGTGTACCGTCACAGACTATCTCATCAAATGGAAGGGGTATGGAGATGAAGAAAACCAATGGGTATGGGAGGACTTGCTCAATAACACCCAAGAAGCAATCAAGGACTTCCAAAATCGTAACCAGAATGTAAGGGTTTTGGCAGTCAGGATGACTGCCTTAATGAGGGGGTAATGTTATGATTTTTACCCCTATTTCGACCCTAACCCCAGACATTTCACTATCACCATCTGACTCTAACCCCTATCTCACACTATCCACAAATTGGCACTTAACTCCACACTTGCCCACTCGCTTGCACCTCGTCTTCTCACCCTATTAGGACTTCTCGCTTTGTACTTACCATTTGCTATCACTCACCTGTTCACACCAGTTGCTTCTCTATGGACAAACACCAGCCCACACAATGTACAACAGTAGTATATGAACCATGTATTTAAGTAGGACACTCGCACTGGTACAAACCAGCTTTGAGCTAAGTTATAAAATACCAACTTATGCTTGATACTCACCTCTCTCAAAGCTAAGCACTAAGGACTTAGCCTCACCTTCACGCTAGCAGACAACTACCCCAGGAATACTCAAACGTGAAGTAACCAGTTGTTTGTTGTTGTTAGAGTCACATGAAGTTTGGGTCTAACAGTTTAGATCCAGTATTGACAGATAGACATTGATTGATGGTCAATCTTTGAAGGTGGTTGGAGGAAAAAGCTATATGACCATGTGATAAGAGCATGGAAACAACAGCAGCATTGACAGGTGCATGTTCTCAAAACAAAGTACCAGTTTGGAGATATTGTACACAATTTATGCATCAGGAAAAAGGTTTTGAGTCACATTGAGCTGAGTGTACATAGCCAGGGGATGTTGTTGCACCTGCAACATATTTACCTGTGTAAATTTGCGATTTCCTAGTGAGCTCACTATGAATAACTGTGGATGATAAACAACTCTCAGAGCAGTTATGAATGATGCTAATGATGTTCCCTGAGGCAGAACTAAACCAGGGACTTAATCATAGCACTGTACTGGATAGGCATGCTTGATTATACAGACTGATCCCTCTGTCCTGAGCTCAGAAACAGTCTTCATTGCCAAATAAAACCAGAATCAGAAGAAAAGACATCACAATTCAGAAGATAATTAAGCCACTCACAATTACAGGTGATTCGTCAACATGATAGATAAAGATCCCTATCACCCCAAGATATAGATACCATGATTGTGACATCCTTCTGATAATTGCAGACTTGAAGGAGTGAGCTCACTACATGTGGAGTGTGTTCTGTACATGCCATTCATTGCCAGACATCAAGCAACTTGCTCCAGAGAAACATTGAAGATACTAAAGTATCCGATGACTTAGTCACCATGTAGATAAGTCCATGGACTTGAGAATCAGTGAGCTCTGTGTGTCCACACAGAGAGCTCACTTCAGAATGAATGAAGACTCCAATGAGGAGAACTAGACTCAGAGATGAGTATAACTGTGGCAGGCAGAAGGCTGGCTCACATGCTTCTATGCCTACCAAAGATATGATATAATGTTTGTATTGCATTCCAGACCAAGTAGTATAAATTGGTCCGAGTAACCAGTTGGTAGTCAGGACATAACTACAAACTTATAAGTTGCAACCTTAGCATTGAATGAGTGAGCATAAGCAGTGAAGGATGAATTTGTAGGCTTCACAGACACCATGCTACTGCTTAGTGAGCTCACCAAGCAAAACAGCACCATCTCAAATCATAACTTGGCCTGTACTTGAATATGAAATAGATGCATCGTCGATCTCTGCACACCAGTATGAAAAGAAGACATCAACCATCACACACTAGCCGGAGTACCTGAGTCAAATGCCTGTTTGATATTGAAAGAGTATCCAATGATACAAAGGCAAACATTCAAAGTTGGTTGCTGAAGCATTATGGATTTCGAAAACCGTACAGCTAAGTTAAATTGTTCTGATTTTGGCAGTGGATCTAGTTCAGGGGGATGTGACGAAGGACTAAAACATCATTTCAATGTTCCAATCAACACCTGAGACCAAGTTATTCGACATCTCAACCCTCATTGAAGCGATTATCCATTGAATTTGTCAGCCTTCAGCTCACTGTTTGAATATATGAGTGTCTCAATTCACTCAAGTCCATAGGAGGTGACTCTCTTTGTATTACCATTCTTGTCAGTCCAGCTGATCAAGTTCCTTCTGCTTGTCTCCATGATAACCAAGTACCTGGACCTAGGAGAAATGTCAACAACAGTGTATACAATGAATGTATTCTAAGTAGTGAAGCTTGCACTTGTACTGAAACCAGCTTCGAGCTATCAGTTAGTAATATACAAACTCCCAATGGATCACTCATCAGTCTACAAAAGCTACTAGCACCAAGGACCTTAGATCACCTTCATGGACTAGTCAACAATATTCCTGGGAATACTCCCTTAACACAAAGTAACTGGTTGTTTGTTGTTGTTAGAGTCACATGGAGTTTGGGTGTAACAATCATGCATAGAGAACCTTCAACAAGCTCCTATCTCAGCACTGCCAAGATGCATGGAGAAATTGAAACCCACCTTGCCAAGATGACAAGGATCATGGAAGATTTCACTGCTCATCCTTCAAGTCCATCATGACTTATCATTGAATGCCATGCAATACATCTTGAAAATCAGTCCCAGGTAGCTTTGCAGAACCATGCACTGAGTCACTCGACATCACAAACCACAGACTGTTGGCAAGCCCTGTAAAGTGTGCCTCTCATGAAGGATGCACTGATGTGCTGACTGAAAACAGGTCATGAAGTGATTGACAGAGCCAGTACAGAATCAGCAGTACTCGAGCAACATGGTGTGATGCTATTGGAAAGAGCACAGGAAAGAAGGATATCAAAAGGGACCAGGAGGATTGATGCACTGCAATAACTGCAGATCCACAGACACATGTCGAAAGAGACTGCTACAGAGAGGGAGCAGGCAAGCATGGCTGGCCAATGAGGGTGAGGCACCAGGGATTGACTTCAACCAGGCAACTGAGTGTATGGTCATGAAGAAAAGTATGTGATGCTCTCAATCACAGAGCTGGTGGCAGTGCAATCACATGATAAGGAAAAGGAGTCCTGAGAATGAGATATGAATAAAATAATAATTGCCAATGATTATTCCCATGGCCAGAATTGGGGCTGTCACCATGGCTAGCTCAGGAGCCAAGAATATTGACAAGGAGCATGTGGTGTATGCTCTCTTCCAAGGACACCCTGCATTGCTCAGAGGTAGCAGCATTCATGTCTCAATGACATACTGAGTACATGCTGTCAGGTTAAGAACAATGATGAGCCTCAGGGCTCTGTACACTCCAATTTCATGGATTTCTCCCTTTAGCAGACTTTCAGCAAACCAATCATTCCACACACGCCCATATATACTTTATAGGGCTTTTCCAATGCTTTCCTGACCTCAATACCTTGGCAATACCCCCAACAACACCAATTTTGACCTAAATCCATGGATTTAGTGCTGCCATTACCATGAATAGGACATAGAGCGCATTGCTGACATCACTGGCATTGCTGCATCAAAGTGCACAGGTGCAGCCATGTGAGCAGAGCTTCTTGACATTGATCCAGGCAATCATAGGGGCTTGATAACAGCAATTTGATGATTTCCACAGCACAAACACTCTTTGGCGACTTCGGAATTAATTGGTTATTGCTGTATAACCACAAGACATCGATGCACACACTACTTGGATGGTACTCAGTCATTTCCAATGACTATTAACAACTCTGACACCACAAATAGGGCATAGTTTAATGCCAGACTACAAAAATCAAAGGTGCAGACATGAATAAGACAATACACAAGACCTGCTGTATAGTCAGAAGGTCAGAAACACATATGCTAATGCATAGCCCTTCAGATATACCACAAGGATGCCATTTTATTTATATCTTACTATATAAACATGGTAATTTCATACTGTACACTAGTTACTCTCTCTATTCCATTCCCCTACATACACACATCAATTTGTTTACCTCAGTAACTCACCCAGCTTCAACAATACCAATAGCACATGTTTAATAGCAATTTCATTTGCCACAAAGCCAAGCTTGAAGTAGTTAAAGCCAAGACACTTCACAATCATCTGTCGACTTAAAACCTTGACTCTCGTCATTGTTTTACCTCATTACTGGCATTTGCTCAGTGTTAGTAAGTGATAACCATGCAGTACTCACCTCTTTTAGTTTTATAGGAAAGAATTAGCTTCAATTTCACAAGATCAGATTAGTTTTAACAGTTTTCATTTTCACAAGACATTAGCAAACCCATTTGGGTGTCAAGAGCAGATGAATAGTATTGGATAGTTGTAGGGCAGCTCTATTGCAAGCGTTGCAAGGATAGGTTTTGAACAGATTTAGTATTGACAGATTGACAGATATAGGGCAGCTCTATTGTGAGCTTTGCAGGAAATAGTATTGACCAGTTATAGGAATTGATTTGACAAGAGATAGGACCAGACAAAGGAAACAAAGTATAGTTTGACAGAGATTGACAGTTTATAGGAATTAGGATGAACAGAATTGTCACAGATAAAGCTGAGGAGACCAGAAATAAAGATGAGACCCACTATTACACTGCCATAGCCACAGAAACATCGACACAGACCCATACTGAGACGATTAGGAGCTCATTTAATACTGACATAATACTGACAGATGTTTTACACATCCCAGTTTCTTTCCCATCCAGTTTCCCAGTTTTATGACACACACCAGACCAGATAACAGAGACCAAAGGTGACTCAGAGTGTCAGAATCTGTAGTAACTTCTCATGAGACTAGAGAGAAGTCCCCTCAAAGACAACAAGCCAGTCAATGTAGGACAGCCTGATTCGTCCAGTACTGAATACTTATAGTGTTTTGCCAGTGGAATTGACATGAGTACAGAGGTACTCAGAAAGCTCATGCACAAACAAACAACACACCCGAGGAGTGGCTTACAAACAAAACTAGTTGTTCTATAATACCAACACAAAGCTGAGACACCACTATTTCCATTTTGGTTCTTTGCATGGTGATATTCCAGAAGTATCTGACAACTATTCACCAGTTTACATTCAGAGACCACTAAACCATCTGAACACCTCATCAATGTTTCCACAGTCAGCCTGTAGATGATTGACTGACTTTCCCTTATCACAGACTGACATGAAGTTTTCTAAGAATGTTGCTTACCTCTTGGCTTACCATTAAATGATGCAAAAATGATGTGAAGCACTGTCACACAGTGTTAAAACTCAGTTCAAAAGTAGTATATAGTGAGTGGTGCAGAAAAGATAGCTATGTGCATCAGTCAAGAGCATGTTATGGTAAGAGGCAGGCACAATAAAAAAGGACAAAATTACAACACTGAGCTATCACTAGCAGCAGCAGAGGAGAGATGCAGTCTAATAATAACAAGCAATGACTTATGGACATCCATCTGACAAAAAGATTTCAGCTGAGCAATCCGGTTCTTCCTGTGGATGATACTACATGACAGCTACACTGTCGGAAACCACTGGAAACACATAAATGGCTGTGAGGAAAGAATTAACTGTGCAATGTGTGGAACAGAAGAAAGTATTGACCACATCCTTACAGGGTGTGATGCACCAGGCCAAAAAGAAATCTGGGAACTCACACAAAAGCTGTGGCAGAGAAAAACAGAAACACACCTGTCAATTACCAAGGGTATGATAATGTCATGCAGAATAGCACCACCTGACATGCACAAGAGTAGAAATAAATGAGGAACAGAATGACTTCACAGGATACTAATATCAGAATCTGCCCACCTTATCTAGAGACTCAGAAATGAGAGGGTAATAAATGAAAAGGGAAACTTCTCACTATGTGAAATAAAACACAGATGGTTCCACACAATAAACAGGAGACTAAGCCCAGACTGCCTCATGATGGACAAGAAGAGATTCAGTAAAAAGGCTT
>JANDKJ010000101.1:0-27804 GCA_028551335.1 Armillaria sp. CMW 4456 | reverse complement strand
CCTGCAACTGTGTCCTTCTTCGTAGCCACTCTGGTCCACTGTTTAAGAATCATCCCTTTCCATGTGCAACTAAGTGGTCCTCTTGCATTGCTCCAAAAGCTTTTTGCTACTCACCCAAGTTCCTCTGGCATGCAGGACCTTGTTGATGTTTTGATTAGTTGACAATACTCTGTTATGGTCTGTGGAATTTGTTTATACCAGTCTATGAAGATTGGTGAAGGGAGAATTCACTCTATACCACTGTACCCGATGTGCTGTCATCATCCATGTAGTGATTGCATTAGCCAAGATGATCACTTGGACTGGAAAGGTGAAGTTAAATGTAAATCAGATATTGCAGTGGGGGGATTCACCACAGCAGGTGCATCAGTGAAGGTACACTGTTTTTGTTCTCTGGTTGTTCATACTCTAATGATATGTAGGATTGTATTGTCATCTTGCTGAAACCTCCATCCAAGTCACCATTCCTTCCCATAGAAGGCTATATTCAAATCCTGCTCATCACAGACACTTAGTGTCACAGACTCACAGACTATCTTATCTAAGCAGATGGCCAACACACCATTAATGGAGCTAAGATAATTGGTAAAGGGCTGGACATCCATATTTAGGCATTGCATTTAGTATATAAGGACCTCTAGCTAGGTAGATAGAACCCCAGCTCAGACTAAAGTCAATAGACAGCAGTCTTAACTCAATTGCTCAAGAACTAGTCTCTTTGCTCTACACAATATACCTAACTCTTACTCACAGTATCACAAGGTGATTGTCTGAAAGCAAGACAGCCAGGCTGTTTGATAACTGTTGGTTGAGTTGGACCCTGACACTTAGTCTGAGCTTTTACCTGCTCTCTCGCTACATTCATACTATTCACTTAAGGGTTGGGTAACTGACTCTATCCATGACCACCAGCAACAATGTGTTTCTTTTCTTCCTTATCCTCATACCACTCTCCCTCATCCTCCTCCTTGTCATCCGGAATGAGCACAAGAAGAGGCTCAGGAGACATGAGTAGTGCATATAAAGTGCAACCAGACACCCCATGAACCCCATCCCATCCCCCATCTTCTACCAAGTCTAAGTGGACCATTGCCTTCTATGTCTCGAGTGCTCTTGGAATAGGGAAGCCCAGGAGACTCTTTCGAGTGCCCTCTTCTACACCCAGTCCTCCTGAACCAGAAACATCAGCATCCAAGGGGAAAGCACCAGCCATTCCCGTGCATGCTCCAGAGAGGATTGGGTGCACATTCAGAGTTCTGACCCTTTCTTCCTTTGACCTTCCCCCAGCATCAGTACCATTACCCATGAACTCTCCACCACCACTGCTTCCCTGGCCACCCTTCCTTTGTCAGTACCACCACTTCCGAGACCTCCCACATTGATGAGGTGTTCAGATGTTTTAGTGATCTCTGAATGTAAACTGGGGAACAGTTGTCAGATACTTCTGGAATATCACAGTGTGAAGAACCAAAATGGAATATTGGTGTTTTGGCTTTGTGTCAGTATTACAGAACAACCAGTTTGGAACATAAGTCACTCCTCAGATATGTTGTGTGTTTGTGTACAAGCTTCCTGAGTACCTCTGTACTTATAACAATTTCACTGGCAAAGACATAATGCATTGAAGAGTTCTCCTGGAAGATGGGGAACTCTGGAAACCACTACCTAGCCAAAAACACCTCAACACACACAAAACACTGGATCCTAGAAGTTTGTGGGGACAGATATGAATCATAGTACAAAACTCCCTGTGGTAGATAGCTGCCCAGTGGACAAATACAATTGATTTTAAAGGTCTGATCTGACCAGGTGGGGTTTACACAATACTGGGGACACACTGAACACAAAACACAAGCTGAAGTGTCTACTGAGACACTGAACTCTGTGCTGAATTGCAAGAATTCCTGACCAGGCTGACTGACTGACCAGGCATAAACACAATACTGTTTTGGGGTCCTTGCAAAACACAATGGTTAAGTCAATAAATACTTTCTATACTGGAGTCTAGGACTCTGAAGATCTAGCCTTAATCCTGCAAGTATCACTACCATAGCTGGGGGTCCAAAACTTGCCCCACTACTACTATTCTACCTACTTTTATACTACTAGGTCAGATATATTTAGAATAAAAGAAATATTTAGTTTATTAGATGAGCATTTGTCATCTGACAGCTGTCACTGACTTAACACTTTGTCACCAGATACTTGCAGCACCCTCAATCATGCTATATTTTCTCACTGAGTGAGGTTCCTGATTGTCTGGATCTTAGACCACACTGCTGGGTGGGCCTAGAGTTGCTGCCAGGTAACACTCACTGGATTTCCTTGCTACTGAGTGACTTACCAGCTTGCTGGGTGGACTTGGAGGCCCTGCCCTAGCTCACTGGGTCACCCTAATTCTTACTATCTCAGACCCAGTGACTTTTGTCTTGTGCCTTAGTTACAGAACAATCATAGAAGTTGGCCCAGTGATACCTGGTCACACAATGTGTAGTCATTCTCTTGCTATGTCTGATTCTTTGTCTGCTGGGTGACTTTGCCTACCAATGTTGGCTTGCTGAATTCTGCCCAGTGACTTCTCCTACTCTGTTTTGCTTGCAGGTGATTAAATACTGCTTACAAATCAAACATAAATTGATTTTTAGAGTATTTACATGTGTAAGTACCAATCCAGTGCATCATCTCCCCCTAACTGAAGTCCTGACTGTCCTCAGTCACTGACTGGGTGAGTTTTGACATGTTCTGGTGGTGCTTACTAAGTTCCTTCCTGAAATGGCTCAACTTTCCCATGAGCATTTCAGCTGACAAAATGCAAGGTTGCCTGAATGCAGAGTACTCATTAAGTTGTGTCTTCTCATGTTGATGAGCCTCAGGGTTCTGTACACTCCAATTTTGTAGATTTCTCCCTTTAGCAGACTTTCAGCAAACCAATCATTCCACACAAGCCCATATATACTTTATAGGGCTTTTCCAACACTTTCCTGATGCCAATACCTCAGCAATACCCCAACAACACCAATTTTGACCTAAATCTGCAGATTTAGCACTGCCATTACCAGAATAGGATATAGAGTGCATTGCCAACATCTCTGGCATTGTCACATCAAAGTGCACAGGTGCAGCCATGTGAGCAGAGCTTCTCGACATTGATCCAGTGATCATAGGGGCTTCATCACAGCAATTTGACAATTTCTGCAGCAAGAACACTCTTTGGTGACTTTGGAATTAATTGGTTATTGCTGTATAACCATGAGATGTTGATGCACATGATACTTTGGCAGTACTCAGTCATTTCTGGCCATTGTTCTCAACTCTGAAACCACAGATAAGGCATAATCTAATGCTGGAACTATGAAAATCAAAGGTACAGACACAAATAAGACAATGCACAAGACCTGCTGTATAGTCAGAAGGTCAGAAACGCATATGCTAATGCATAGCCCTTTAGATATACCACAAGGATGTCATTTTATTTATATCTTACTATATAAACACGGTAATTTCATACTGTACACTAGTTACTCTCTCTATTCCACTCCCCCACATATGCACATCAATTTGTTTACCTCAATAACTCACCCAGCTTTGACAATACTGATAGCACACATTTAATAGTGATTTTGTTTATCACAAAGCTAAGCTTGAAGGAGTTAAAGCTGAGACACTTCACAATCATCCATTGACTTAAAACATCAACTCTCGTCATTATTTTACTTCATTACTGGCATTTGCTCAATATTAGTCAGTGATAGCCATGCAGTACTCACCTCTTTTAGTTTTATAGGAAAGAATTAGCTTCAATTCCACAAGATCAGATTAGTTTTATCAGTTTTCATTTTCACAAGACATTAGTGAACCTATTTGGGCATCAAGAGCAGATGAATAGTATTGGATAGTTATAGGGCAGCTCTATTGCGAGCATTGCAAGGATAGGTTTTGAACAGATTTAGTATTGACAGATTGACAAGTTTTAGGGCAGCTCTAGTGTGAGCTTCGCAGGAAATAGTATTGACCAGTTATAGGAATTGATTTGACAAGAGATTAGACCAGACAAAGGAAACAAAGTATAGTTTTGACAAAGACTGATAGTTTATAGGAATTAGGATGAACAGAATCATCACAGATAAAGCTGAGACATAACCAGATAAAGCCAAGGAACCTAGAGATAAAGATGAGACGCACTATTGCACCACCATAGCCACAGAAACATTGACACAGACCTATACCGAGACGATTAGTGTTACGATTTCACCCCTATCTTTAGCACACCCCTATCCCACCTAATTCCCCCCCTTATCGTACCATGAGGAGATGGACTATTAGTTTACAGCTATGATGCCTCACAACAAACATGAGGAACACTATTATTAGCAACAGCCACTTGTATTTAAGTAGCATAGCTCTCGCTGGTAAGAACCCAGCTTCAAGCTAAAGTTTATCCATACCAGACTTTCACCGAACTCCTTCGACTAAGAACTTAACTCAGAACCTCCCTGCTCAGACACCATACGAGACTCAGTCAGGATGGCTCGAACATGAAGCCACTGGTTGTTTACTCTTGTTTGAGTTACTCAGGTCTGGGTCTAACAATTAGCTTGAAGCTTCCTTGTTACCCTTTCCTTATACACTCACTGTAAAGGAAAGCCCTACATGTCCATAGTCAAAATCATTCTTGCTGTCGCAATCACCATCATCCTAGTTGGAGGGGCCATCTTTGCCCTAATCCTGTGGACCAATGCAGACTCCATAAAACAAGCCCTTTGCCAGCAAGCTAATGACTTGCACTATGCATACTGATACTGATTCTCCTTCAGAAGAGCAGATGATGTCGAACTCTCCAACCTCACTGCATCCACAGACCATACCCTCTCCCTTCATCCCGACCATCACAAATGACCAGCAAGGCCTGATCCTGCTGATCATCCACCATGATGGTGGACTCAGCCTCGAACAGGTCAACATCAGAGGACAGCAACAAGTCCTCCACCAAGACCACCAAACCTTCCCCCCCATGACAGCACCTGCTGAAACCAGGGAGCTGGCTAAGAACAGGCAACAAGCCAAAGGAAAGTGGAGGTTCATCAATGGACAACCCTTCCCCAGGTTTGGCTGACGAGCAGCCAGCCTCCCACCATGACCCCCAGCCCTGACAGGACCCCTCCCCTCCCCACCAAGTAGAGCAGTGAGCTCCCTCACCCCCAGCATCACCAGAGAATCCTCCAGAGCCTCACCACCCAAAAGAGACAAAGGGAAAGGGAAGGCTCCTGCCTCAATCACCAACAGCACCAGGACCACTCTTCCCTCCACCCCCCAACCAGCCTGGACAAGAGGAACAGGAGGGCAGGTTCCAATTTCACGACCCTGCCCCCTCCAGCCCATTAACCCTCTCCCAAGAAATAGTGAGGGACTACCAGAAGGCCCACCAGTGGCTGGGCCTTCTGGAACCAGTCATGATGAAGACGATCCACCCTCCACCAGCATGGTCGAAGGTGACAGCTCCCCTCCCAAGACCACTGTCCTCCAGTTCAGGGGACACCCTGTCACCAACATTCATGCAGAATGTGAAAGGATTGCCAACAACAAGGAGGAAAGACTTGCCAACCTTGAGTGGGAATGTAACCAGAGAAAAGCTGCAGAGCTTGAGAATCCCACCCCTGAGGCCTCCATCCGCTTCTATGTTGAATCCACAATCGACAGCATTGTCGAACTCGCCAACCCCTATGAATGTTGGATCCCAATGAACCCTGACCCCCCATCCCCAACCTGCTCCGAGACCGAAAGAGGCTTCAAGTGGGTCATCGACAACTGGCGAGCCCAGCGAGTGCCCGGACACACCGGCCCCCCAACCCCCAAGTCCAACAGTGGGCCATTTGAGCCCACCAATCCTGACAAATACATCAACTTCAATCGGCTTCATGCTGAAGGATCCAAACTGGATGACAGGGACATATTCAATCTCCCCTGGGGGGGACCTCATGACTTCTAGCAGAGTAGTACCAAGTTGGTACTTTGACTCCAAAGAAGGGGAATTGTTGAACCTGCCAACCAGGAAGGAGCAGCAGAAGGAATGGCTGCAATGGGAGTTTCATACTTACTGCAAAAAAATACATGACCATTTGCAGCAGTATAACCCACTGATCAAAACACAGGGAGGAACCCTCTTCCAAAGCAGTGACCTGCAATACATCAAGATGGAGGCAGAGCAACTCATGTATCTAGAAGTTAACTGGAGATACAGCACACAAGGAGTGTTTGTGCAGCCCCACACAATGTACGAACCAATACCCATGCTCTATACGGCCAGGTACAACCGAGAAGAGAAGAAGTGAAGGAGGACCCTGCCCTCTATGCCACCTAACCACCGAAGTAACCAGGGTCACCTGATGGGCAGCTCTAGCAAGATCCCATCATGCTGGATCCCCACCTGAAGTCATTATTGTCAGTCATTGACAATGATGACACCCCCATGGCAACCCCCCCCCTCAGGGCCAACCCCAGGGCCCTCCCAGGTAAATGCCCCTCCCCTGGACCCCAACGCTGACATCAAGGAAAAAATCAAACAGGGTGCCACCCTTCCCAGCAGGAGTCAGGGCAGAATATGAAGAGGAAGTAGCCCTGGCATATGCCTACCTCCAAAAGTTGAAGAAGGGCAAGGCCAAGGCCCAGGAAATCGAACAGGCCCATGACTACTACCAAGACCTACAAAGGCTTGGATATGAGCTAGTCGACCAAACCCTGTGGGTACCAAGGGCCGCCCCCCCACCAGCCTGAGGAGCACCCCAGAACCATGCAGTATGAAGGCTGAACACCCCAGGCTCTGACCTGACAGATGGAAGTGTGAGTGTCACCTACAATAATGACCTCACCTCCTTGCCAAGACCTAACAGCCCTGGAGATGCCTGGCCCCCATCTAATCCCACTCCCCCAGCAGGAGATGCAGACCCATATTGGGGACAACCAATTCTTGTCTGAGTACCCACACCCTACAAGGGAGACTCTGATGACCTGGACCGATTCTTTGGAGCCTGCAAACTATATTTCGAAGCCCATGGAAATGCCTTCCAATCAGAAGCAAGAAGAGTGGTCTTTGCAGCCTCACACACAGAGGGAATTGTGGCCACATGGGTCACTCAAGTACAGATGACCCTCCTCTCATGAAGCCAGGGACATCACTGATTCCCCCACTGGCAGGAGTTCAAGGATATGCTCAGGGGAAGATTCACTGACCCAGCAGTACAAGAAAAGCACCAGAGGAAGATGAAAGAGCTGAAGTGGGACCAGAACAAGCAGATGGCCACAGAGTACTTCAACGACCTTGAAGAACTCGCCCAGAAAGGCCAGGCTGTACAGCATGACAAGAGCAACTGGGGACACCTAGTTGAGGCCCTCTGACTGGGAGTCCCAGAGCCAACAATCTGAGGAATCATCTCAGTAGGACAATGGATCCCCTGAAACTATCCTGAGTGGAGGGAGCGCATCATCGGTATCGACAGAGAATACCAGTGATACCAGGCCTACACCCCATACACCCCCACTGACTGACAGGGCCAGAAGCCTGCCACTTCCGGCCACAAGCCAATGCCATCCACAAGCCAAATGAAGGCACCAACCACAACACCCTCCACTGACTGGAGGACTGGGATGGGTATCACATACAGCAGGCAGGGACAACCGATGAGTGTAGACTGCATCAAATGAGAAGGCCAATGCTTCAACTGCCATGAGAAGGGACATATCAGCAAGAACTGCACAAAGCCCCACTGCCCTCAGGGATGAGAACAGATTCGAGCCCTGTGGGAGTGACTCAACCAAGAAGAGAAGCAGCTAAATGCCAAGGAGAAGTCAGACTCAGGCAGCCAGATCGAGGAGGTAAAAGGCAAGGCTGACGAGTGAGCAATTCCACCTGCTCAGCCAGAGACAATATTAGCACTAGTACATTGTCAAAAGTTTGGAAGGCTGGGACTTACACATACTTCTGTAGTACTGCCTGTATCTAACATGCATTCGAATATACCCAACTTGACAAGACAACGATGAAAAGAATCGCAAGACCCAACTGCCTGCCGACCTGATGAAGAGGCCTTTCGCAATGCAGCCACCAATGGACTCAAAATGGGAGCAGACCGACTACTGACTCTGAATCACACTCTAACCCTCGATGCTACAACCACACACAACAACCACACACTCTTTAGTTCAGTGGGGGATTATAATGTGATAGAAGCAAGCACCAAATTGATAAGAGTGGTTCTAGGACCTTGAATACGCTTTACACGATAGACTCCGATTTTCTAAGACTTCTCAAGTCTAAAGACTTTTGTTACAAGAGGTGGCGACTTTGTCGCCGGGCCTCAAGGCAATATCACAAATGCACCATCCCAGATGCAGAGCGCAACACAATTCTGCCCTTAAAACACACAAATCTAACCCAAACACAATGCGCTCTTCCAAGAGACCTGCTCCCAAATCCAATCCACAAGAGCCACTGGGTTTGAACCAATGCGCTCTAGCTTCCTAACTGATCGTAACTCCACAGGGTTTGAACCTGTTGCCGAGTAGAGAAACCCAAAAACACAATAACATAGGATACAAGCCTGTGGGTTTGAACCTGACAGCCATTGACATGAAAAGAGCAGAAGCAAGCTAATCAGGTCCAAAGGGTTTGAACACTCTGGAATTGATCTGTAGACCATGGGTCACCCGAAACCCTACACACATGAGAGTCTGCAAGCTTCTGGTTTCCCTAATCTGTCCCCTAGATGAACATCAATTCAAGTTGATCACACTTCAAAGACAGAGCACCCTTACTGCTGTGCATACAAGAGAAGTCGACCAGACTGAACCGACTGAGAGCTGTCAACTATTGCTTACATAACTACACAGATGGGGCACTGAAGTCTTGTCTTCTACTCCATATCTACTGTATTTATATGCACTCTCCATTCCAAACTGACTCTACGTATTAGGCAATGGTCCATGCACCAAGGAGCGCATCCGGCAGCCTCCCTATGGTTGTCATTCTGAGGACGTTTATTTCCGGCCTTCGGATTTGAGTCCTACTGAGTCACTGCCTGATAGCAGAGAGCGCTCCTTATGTTTCCTAGCAGCATGTGCTATACTGAGCATCGTTTTCAGGAGAGCGCCCCTCCACATGCTCCTCTGTTATCCCCAGTCTGACAGGTCCATGTGCAGTTTAAGTTCCCTGGTCCTGTTTCATCTTTTAGGTTATCTTTTCCTTGGTACCAGGCTTTCCATTTGCCGTCCTGAGTGTTCCTGCACTGCCATGATAGACAAGGTCTGGAGCCCATTCATGTTTCCTTATGATATCACTGGACTCTCAGTGCCTGTCGATCCTTGATCACCCCCAGAGTCTGATCACATCAGCCCATGATCTTTTAAAGGAGTGGGCTGTGACCAAGTGTCAAAGGCATCACTTCATAGCCAGTTTGGACCTTCTGGTGCCATTCTGGAAGTAAAAGTCTCGGCTCCACCTGTCAATCCACCCCTGGCCAGTCAGTCGCCTAGCACTAGTATCAGTCGAGAGCGCACTCTGAGGGGACTGAATATTTCTGTAGTACCACCTGTATCTAATGCAATTCTAAATATACCTGGTATTGGATGACACTTTCCAAGGAATTGCAACACCCAACCACCTCTCACCTGATGCAGGCCTGAAAGAAGCATGCTCCCACAGGAGGCACCTGTTCTGGGAGTGAATGCCCCCACCTTCCAATTGGTGGATGGGGGAGTAAACCTGGCTCAGGGACGAGTGGAGGGGGTGGCTGAGTCTGCACCCTCCAACTCACAGAGCCCTGAGGCACCCTGGGCAAGCACCGTAGAACATCTGAACCCCAGCCCCAGGTGCATCTGGGACAGCCCCAGTCTATGACACCAATGGTCTGAAAGGGGACAAGAAGAAAAGGGTGAGCTGAAGTGCCCATGAACAGACTCCCCATCCTGATGGGGAGAGCCACACTCCCAAGGTCACAAGTGTCCCAGCCAGCAAGACCAAGTCCACTACCATGACTAGTGAAGGGGGCCAAATGGGGGCCTGCATGCCCCAATGGATGACTAACAAATGGCTGAAACCCTGGGGAGCTGAGTGGACCTGGCACAGTGATCATGGAGCCTAATGAAAGCACCCAGGCCAAACTAAAAGGATGGGTACACAAACAAAAGCAGGACAAGGTGACCCCAGAACTGTTAGCTGGGCTATGGCAAGCCCGATATGAACTCAGATGTGTGTGGAGTGGCTGGAAGAACTGAATAAGACCCAAGTGATACATCCATGCTGCCCAGAGTCAGGGAAAGGACCTATTGGCAAAGGTGCAAATAGAGACTCTAGAGTCATGACAGACTCTGTCAGCATCTGCCCTCATTGATAGCAGATGTACTGGGAGCTCTATTAACCACACTTTGTCAAGAAACATGGCCTGATCACTAGGCCAGTCCTACACCCCATCCCAGTATACAATGCTGATGGAACCCACAACCAAGACAGAAACATCAAAGCCTATGTTGAACTAAGGCTCAAAATTGGCAATCACCAAGAACGAATCAACCTAGCCATCACTGAGCTTGGGAACTGGTCTCAATTTTCCTTGGCCACAACTGGCTGACCAGACACAACCCCCTGATCAACTGGAAGATGGGCAGCCTCATGTTTGCCAGGTGCCACTGCAGGAAAATCCCATTCCTGCTCCCTGAGGCTGACCTAGAAGACATATGGGATGAAGAGTTGGAGGAAGGAGAAACAATTCTGGCAGTGGACATGGAAGAAGAAGTCCAAGTTCCAGCCCACATGGCCAATGACTTAGCAGCAAAGGAGCACCAGAAAGCAAAAGGAAAGAACCTTTGAGGAAATGGTACTGGAATGGGCTCAGGACTACCAAGACCTATTCAGCAAGGAGAGCTTCAATGAGCTCCCACCCCAGAAACCTTGGGACCACGCCATTGAATTGATACCAAATGCCTCCAACACCCTGGACTGTAAAATCTATCCCCTGAGCATCATGTCAAACAAGAGGAATTAGACAAATTCCTCAAGGACAACCTAGCCACTGGACGCATTTGGCCCAGCAAGTCACCAATGGCATCCCCCTTCTTCTTCATCAAAAAGAAAGATGGGACACTCTGACTGGTGCAGGACTATCACAAGCTTAAACAAGATGACCATCAAGAATCAATACCCACTCCCACTCATCTCAGAACTCATGGACAAGCTCCGAGGGGTGCCAAATACTTCACCAAACTGGATGTATGATGGGGATACAACAATGTGCACATCAAACAAGGGGACAAGTGGAAGGCAGCCTTTCAGACCAACTGAGGGCTGTTCAAACCAACCATCATGTTCTTCAGACTAACCAACTTGCCAGCTACCTTCCAATGGATGATGAATGACATCTTCAAGGAACTCATCCTAACCAGGAAGGTGACAATTTACTTAGATGACATCCTCATAATGTCAAAAACCAAGGAGGAACACTGCCAGTGGTTAGACGAGTACTCCAAGTGCTCTGAAGACAACCAGCTGTACCTCAAAGCAGAAAAGTGCGAATTTGAGACCCTTGAAATGGAGTACCTGGGAGTGCTAGTGAGCAAAGGCTCTATCTGAATGGACCCAGTCAAGACCAGGGGGGTGATGGAGTGGCCCACACTGACCAAGAAGAAGGAACTCCAATCCTTCCTCAGATTCACCAACTTTTACCAAAGGTTCATCCAAGATTACAGTAAAATAGTCTGACCAATGATGCAGTTGACCAGGAACACCCCCTGGGTCTGGGGAACAGCCCAACAGATGGCTTTCCAGGAGTTGAAAAGAAAGATTGCAGAGGAAGTAGTGCTCACAATCCTGAACCAGTGGGGGACCTATCGCATCAAGGCTGACTCAAGCAATGGGGCCATTGGGGTGGTCCTCTCGCAAATCCATGACCACAAGTGGAGGCCAGTGGCATTTCTCTCCAAAGCCCTCACTGTCACTGAGCGCAACTACAAAATATATGACAAGGAGTTGCTAGCCATCATGCTGGCCCTCGACAAGTGGAGACATTATTTGATAGGAGGAACCACCCCAGTGGAAATTTGGAGCAACCACAAAAACCTCCAATATTTCTGAAAGCCCCAAAAGCTCAACCGATGACAGGTGAGATGGATCACCGAACTTGCTGAGTATAATTTCACTCTCCTCCATAAGGCCGGAACCACCAACAAGAAAGCAGACCTCCTCTCCTGACGGTGATGAGCCTCAGGGCTCTGTATGCTCCAATTTCATGGATTTATCCCTTTAGCAGACTTTCAGCAAACCAAAGATTCCACACAAGCCCATATATACTTTATAGGGCTTTTCCGGTGCTTTCCCGATGCCAATACCTCAGCAATACCCTGACAACTCCAATTTTGACCTAAAGCTGCAGATTTAGTGCCACCATTACCACAATAGGACCTAGAGCGCATTGCCGACATCTCCAGCATTGCCACATCAAAGTGCACAGGTGTAGCCATGTGAGCAGAGCTTCTTGACATTGATCTGGCGATCATAGAGGCTTCATCACAGCAATTTGATGATTTCTGCAGCACAAACACTCTTTGGCAACTTTGGAATTAATTGGTTATTGCTGTATAACCACGAGATGTTGATGCACATGGTACTTTGGCAGTACTCAGCCATTTCTGATGAGTATTCTCAACTCCAACACTATGAATAAGGCATAATCTAATGCTGGAACTATGAAAATCAAAGGTGCAGACATGAATAAGACAATGCACAAGACCTGCTGTATAGTCAGAAGGTCAGAAACACATATGCTAATGCATAGCCCTTCAGATGTACCACAAGGATGCCATTTATTTATATCTTACTATATAAACCTGGTAATTTCATACTATATGCTAGTTACTCTCTCTATTCCATTTCCCCACACACATATATCGATTTGTTTACCTCAGTAACTCACCCAGTTTCGACAATACCGATAGTACATGTTTAATAGCGATTTGGTTCACCACAAAGCTGAGCTTGAAGTAGTTAAAGCCAAGATGCTTCACAAACATCCATCAACTTAAAACATTGACTCTCATCTTTTACTTCATTACTGACATTTTCTCAGTGTTAGTAAGTGATAACCATGCAGTATTCACCTCTTTTAGTTTTATAGGAAATAATTAGCTTCAATTTCACAAGATCAGATTAGTTTTAACAGTTTTCATTTTCACAAGACATTAGCAAACCCATTTGGGTGTCAAGAGAAGATGAATAGTATTGGATAGTTATAGGGCAGCTCTATTGCAAGCATTGCAAGGATAGGTTTTGAACAGATTTAGTATTGACAGATTGACAGATATAGGGCAGCTCTGGTGTGAGCTTCACAGGAAATAGTATTGACCAGTTATAGGAATTGATTTGACAAGAGATAGGACCAGACAAAGGAAACAAAGTATAGTGTTGACAAAGATTGACAGTTTATAGGAATTAGGATGAAAAGAATCATCACAGATAAAGCCGAGGAGCCCAGAAATAAAGACAAGACCCACTATTGCACTGCCATAGCCACAGAAACATCAACACAGACCCATACCAAGATGATTAGGAGCTCATTTAATACCGATGTAATACTGACAGCCATTTTACACATCCCAGTTTCCGTCCCATCCAGTTTCCCCATTTTACGACATGCACCAGACCAGATAACAGAGACCAAAGGTGACTCAGAGTGTCAGAATCTGTAGTAACTTCTCATGAGACTAGAGAGAAGTCCCCCCCCCCAAAGACCACAAGCCAGTCAACATAGGACAGCCTGATTCGTCCAGTACCAAATACACATAGTGTTTTGCCAGTGGAATTGACATGAGTACAGAGGTACTCAGAAAGCTCGTGCACAAACATACAACACACCCAAGGAGTGACTTAGTAAGATCTGGACTAGTTGTTCTGTAATACTTCTGACACAAAGCTGAGACACCACTATTTCAATTTTGGTTCTTCACACTGTGATATTCCAGACTATCAACTATTCCTCCAGTTTATGTTTGGAGATCACTAAACCATCTGACCACCTCATCAATGGGCCGATCATGACCAAGGAAAGGGGGACAATGAGGGGGAAACTGTCCTTAAACCAGAAATGTTCCTCCAACACCCCACACCCAAAGACATGAGCCAGGACATGGAGGATGCTTGGGACCAAGAGGCCCTCAAAGTCCCTACTGGGGAATACCTCCCCAAGGAAAACCACCTTGTGGCTCACCACCTACGAGCCTAGATCCTCCCAACCTGAGAAGAGGAACACCAAGAGGTGGAAGAAGTCACTAAGGACAAGGCAAAATGGGATGCTGGAATAGCCAACTCGCTCAATCATGAGAGGGGTGTAACCCAGAAAGGCCAGCTCCTCACCTACAATGGAAGAATATACATCCCAAGAGACCAGGGACTAAGGGGACAAATCATTGAAAGGAGCCATGACCATATCACTGCTGGACACCCAGGAGTTGAGAAAACCAGGGAGTTAGTACAAAGGGAATATTGGTGGCCCAAGATGAAGAAAGACATCGAAAGCTATGTCTGAGGCTGTGAGCCCTGCCAACAAACGAAGACCCACACCCAGGCTAAGGCCGCCCTGCTCCACCCAAACCAGATACCCAAAGAGCCTTGGACACACATCTCGGTTGACATGATAACCAGACTCCCCGAGTCCAATGGCTATGATGCCATCCTAGTAATCGTTGACCGATTCTCAAAAGAAATCATGCCCATCTCCTGCAACACAGAACTATCGTCAGAAGGATGGGCCAAAATCTTATGAGACCACATCTATGCAGGCACAGGGATGCCTATCAAGGTTATCAGTGACCAAGGACCCCAATTCGTCTCCAAATTCATGAAAGACCTGTATGCAATGCTGGACATCCATGGAAACCCATCCACAGCATATCATCCCCAAACCAATGGACAGACAGAGTGAGTAAATCAGGAAGTCGAAAAATACCTCTGACTTTTCCTGAACCACCGACAGGATGACTGGGAACAATGGTTACCCCTGGCAGCATTTGCCCATAACAACCACATCCACTCCGCCACAGGGAAAACCCCATTCCAAGTCATATACAGGCAGACACCCACAAACGACAATGGGGGACCAGAGACATAAGGGCACAAACACCCACAGCCAAAAACTTCATAACCCAAATGAAACAGATCCACAAGGAAACAAAGGAAGCCCTGGAAAAGGCAGCAGTACAGATGAAGAACCAATATGACAAGCACAAATGCAACAGAGAACCATATGAGAAAGGACAAAAGGTTTGGCTGGACATGACTAACCTACATCTACCCAGACCCAAGAAGAAACTGGATGACAAATGAGTCAGTCCTTTCAAAATCCTCCAAAAGGTTGGGGCATCCACATACAAACTCCAACTACCTGCCAAAGTGGAAAATCCACCCAGTCTTCAACAAAGTCACTATTAACCCCCTACCATCCACCCAAATTCCCCAACCAAGAAGTAAACTCCAGAACCACCACCCGACCTCATTGACAGAGAAGAAGAATATGAAGTCAAAACAATACTCGACTCTTGAACCAGAATAGTTACAGGAGGAAGAAACAGACCAAGACAAAGAGTAACTGACTACCTTGTAAAGTGGAAGGGCTATGGAAATGAAGAAAACCAATGGATCCAAGAAGACAACTTGGAAAATGCCCAAGAATTAATCTCAGAATACCTAGGAATGAGAAGAAAGGATTGGGTTTGTGACAGTCGGGACAACTGTCTTAACGAGGGGGTAATGTTATGAATTCACCCCTATTTCACACCCAATCACACTCATTCCCCCCTATCATGCCACAAGGAGATGGACTATTAGTTTATGCTATCATGGCCTCATGACAAATGTGAGGACATCTATACTTAGTAGTAGCAGACAGTTGTATTTAAGTAGCATAGCTCTTGCTGGTTACAACCCAGCTTCGAGCTAAAGTTTATCTATACCAGACTTTCACCAAACTCCTTTGACTAAGACTTACCTCAGAACCTCCCTTCTCAGACACTACATAAGGATTCGATAAGGATGGCTCAAACATGAAGCCACTTATTGTTTACCTTTGTTTGAGTTACTCAGGTCTGGGTCTAACAATTAGCTCAAAGCTTCCTTGTTACCCTTTCCTTACACACTCGCTGTGAAGGAAAGCCCTACATGTCCATAATTGAAATCATCCTCACTGTTGCAATCACTGTAATCCTAGTAGGAGGAGCTGTCTTCACCCTGATCCTGTGGACCAATGCAGACTCCATAAAACAAGCCCTTCACCAGCAAGCTAACGACTTGCACTACACATACCGATACCAATTCTCCTTCTGAAGGGCTGATGATGTTGAGCTCTCCAACCTCACTGCATCCACAACCATACCCCCTCCCTTCATCCCGACCATTGCAAATGACCAGCAAAGGACTGATCCCGCCAGTTGTCCACCACAATGGCAGACTTGGCCTTGATCAGGTTGACATCAGAGGACAGTGACAAGTCCTCCACCAAGACCACTGAATCTTTCCCCCCACGATGATGCCTGCTGAAGCCAGGGAGCTGGCTAAGAACCGGCAACAAGCCAAAGGGAAGTGGAGGTTCATCAATGGATGACCCTTCCCCAGGTTTTGCCAGTGAGCAGCCAGCCTCCCACTGTGACCCCCAGCCCCAACAGAACCCCTCCCCTCCCCTCCAAAGGGAGCAGCAAGCTCCCTCACCCCTAGCATCACTGGAGAATCCTCCAGAGCCTCACCACTGAGAAGAGACAAAGGGAAAGGGAAGGCTCCTGCCTCCTCTACTGATAGTATCAGAACCACTGTTCCCCCACCCCCTGAACCGGCCTGGACAAGAGGGGCTGGGGGGGGGATCTCTATTTCATGACCCCACCCCCTCCAGCCTGCTAACCCTATTCCAGGAAATAGCAAGAGACTACCAGAAGGCCCACCAGTGGCTGAACCTTCCAGAACCAGCCACAAAGAAGACAGTCGACACTCCACTAGTATGGTTGCAGGCGATGGTTCCCCCCCCAAGACCACTGTCCTCCAGCTCAGGGGATACCCTGTCGCCGACATTTGTGCTGAAGAGGCAAGTCGCTGCGTGCAGCCAAAATGGACTCGAAATGCGAGCAGAGACTACAGACTCTGAATCACACTCTAACCCTCAATGCTACAACCACACATAACAACCACACACTCTTTAGTTTGTGGGGGATTATAATGTGATAGAAGCAAGCAGTGGAATTGATAAGACGGGTTCTAGGACCTCGAATACGCTTTAAATGGGTGTGCTCTCTGATTTTCTAGACTTCTCTAAGTCTAAAGACTTTTGTTACAAGAGGTGGCAATGATGAGGTGGTCAGATAGTTTAGTGATCTCTGAACGTAAACTAGTGAATAGTTGTCGGATACTTCTGGAATATCGCAGTGTGAAGAACCAAAATGGAAATAGTGGTGTCTCAGCTTTGTGTCGGTATTACAGAACAACTAGTTCTGTTCATAAGCCACTCCTCGGGTGTGTTGTTTGTTTGTGCGTGAGCTTTCTGAGTACCTCCGTACTCGTGTCAATTCCACCGACAAAACACTGTACATATTCGGTACTGGATGAATCAGGCTGTCCTACGTTGACTGGCTTGTCGTCTTTGGTTGGGGACTTCTCTCTAGTCTCGTGAGAAGTTACTACAGATTCCGACGCTCTGAGTTGCCTTTGGTCTCTGTTATCTGGTCTGGTGTGTGCCGTAAAACTGGGAAACTGGATGGGAAAGAAACTGGGATGTGTAAAACGTCTGTCGGTATTATGTCGGTATTAAATGAGCTCCTAATCGTCTCGGTATGGGTCTGTGTCGATGTTTCTGTGGCTATGGCGGTGCAATAGCGGGTCTTGTCTTTATTTCTGGTCTCCTCGGCTTTATCTGTTTATGTCTTGGCTTTATCTGTGACGATTCTGTTCATCCTAATTCCTATAAATTGTCAATCTCTGTCAAACTATACTTTGTTTCCTTTGTCTGGTCCTATCTCTTGTCAAATCGATTCCTATAACTGGTCAATACTATTTCCTGTGAAGCTCACAATAGAGCTGCCCTATATCTGTCAATCTGTCAATACTAAATCTGTTCAAAACCTATCCTTGCAATGCTCGCAATAGAGCTGCCCTACAACTATCCAATACTATTTGTCTGCTCTGGATGCCCAAATGGGTTCGCTAATGTCTTGTGAAAATGAAACTGTTAAAACTAATCTGATCTTGTGAAATTGAAGCTAATTCTTTCCTATAAAACTAAAAGAGGTGAGTACTGCATGGTTATCACTTACTAACACTGAGCAAATGCCAGTAACGAAGTAAAACAATGACGAGAGTCAAGGATTTTAGGTCGATGGATGATGGTGAAGCGTCTCGGCTTTAACTACATCAAGCTCGGCTTTGTGGTGAACGAAATCGCTATTAAACGTGTACTATCGGTATTGTCAAAGCTGGGTGAGTTACTGAGGTAAAACGAGTCGATGTGTGTATGTGGGGGAACGGAATAGAGAGAGTAACTAGTGTACAGTATGAAATTACCGGGTTTATATAGTAAGATATAAATAAATGGCATCCTTGTGGTATATCTGAAGGGCTATGCGTTAACATAAGTGTTTCTGACCTTCTGACTATACAGCAGGTCGTGAACGTTGCCTTTTTCGTGTCGTCGTCTTAAATTTTCTTGCTCCGGCATTAGAACCATTCCACATTCGTCGTCTTTATGCTGCAGATAATGCTGAAAAGGGATGAGTACCCTTTAGGTAGCATGTGCGTCTGAGTCCTGTGGTTATACAGCAATAACCAATCACTAGCCCTAAGTCCCCACTGGGTGTACTCACTGTGGAATCGACAAATTGCTGTTGCTGAGCTCCTATAAGGCCGGGCCGTCGATATTACTGGTCCGTGCTCATGACTGCGCCTATGCAACTTGATGCGCTAATGCCACTCATGTCGGTATTGCACCCTATTACCTCTAATGGTTTAAGCTGGTTTAAAACCGAGGAGATACGTCGAAATTAGCTGCGTCGCCTCGACATTAAGTCGTTAAGGTCGGAGAACGTCAGAAAACCCCAATAAAGTATATATGGGCTTGTGTGGAATGTTTGGTTTGGTGAAAGGCCGCTGGAGGGATAAATCCGCGAAATTGGAGCGTACAGAGCCCTGAGGCTCATCAGCGACTTTGTCGCTGGGCCTCAAGGCAATATCACAAATGCACCATCCCAGATGCAGAGCACAACACAATTCGCCCTTAAAACACACAAATCTAACCCAAACACAATGCGCTCTTCCAAGAGACGCTCCCAAATCCAATCCACAAGAGCCACTGGGTTTGAACCAATGCGCTCTAGCTTCCTAACCGATCGTAACTCCACAGGGTTTGAACCTGTGCCGAGTCAGAGAAACCCAAAAACACAATAACACTGTCCCACAAGCCAAAGGGTTTGAACCTCTGCCACTTGGGGAAAAGAGTGCAAGCTAATCAGTCCAAAGGGTTTGAACCTCTGCCGACTGTAGCCCACGCATCACCCAAAACCCTTCACACACAAGAGCGCAAGTGCCCTGGCCTCCCAGACATCCCCTAGATGAACTTAGAGTTGATCACACTTCACACAGAGCTTTTACTGCTGTGAACCAATCTCTATATTCGAAGTCTCCCCCTGCACTGCACTGAGAGTGTCAACTTTTGCTTACACACTACACAGTGGGCACCAGCTGGGAACCTGCCTATACTACTGTGTGTCTACTGTATTTATATGTGCTCTCCATTACCAATTGGATCTACATATTGGGTAAAGGTCTGTGCACCATTGAGTGCTATTCCTGCATGTCCGAAACACCTCTGTCCAGCATTATTCTGACTCATTTCAGTCCAGCTATCGGATTTGAGTCCGACTGAGTCACTGCCTGTTTAGCAGAGAGTCCTTTTTATATTTCTGAGCAGCATGTGCTATTTCCAAGCATCATTTTCGGGAGAGCACACCTTCCATGTGCTTCCCTGTCATCACCGGTCCGAGGGCACATGTGGTTTTAATCTTCCTGTACAGCCACGGTCCCATAGGTCTAGAGTGCAGGCCATTCTCCTATGATATCATTGCGCTCTCCTGTGCCTGTTGATCCCTGATCAACGTCTCCCCTCTGATTGCATCATAAACACCCATTTCTTTGAGTAGAGCACTGCTAGTGTCAAGTACATTGACTCCATGGCCAACAAAACCCATCTGGCATCTTGTTAAGACCTGAGCCTTGCACTCCACCTGCTGTCACCCTTAGCACTGTAACTGCTTACACTCTATACACAAGAACGCACCCTTAGGTGTTTATTTGGTTCACATGGACCCTTGCATTGTTTTAATTGCCTATTATGTTCACAATTTCATGGGTAGACAGCCACTTGGCGTGTCAGCGCAGAATGTGAGAAGAACACCTGTGACAAAGAAAGGAGACTTGCTGACCTCAAGTGGGAGTATAACCAGAGAAAAGCTGCAGAGCTGGAGAACCCCACCCCTGAAGCCTTGGTCAGGTCCTACATCAAATCCATCATTGACAGCATCATCAAGCTTGCCAACCCCTATGAGCGATGGATCCTGACAAACCCTGACCCCCCATCCCCAACCCGCTTCAAGACTGAACGAGGCTTTGAGCAGGTCATTGACAACTGGTGGGCCCAGTGAGTGTCCAGACACACTGGTCCCCCAACCCCCAAGTCCAGTAGCAGACAGTTCGAACCTACCAATCCTGGCAAGTACATCAACTTTGATTGGCTTCATGCTGAAGGATCCGAACTGGAAGACAGGGACATATTCAGTCTCCCCCAGGGGGGACCTCATGACTTCTAGTAGAGTTGTCCCAAGTTGGTACTTTGACTCCAAAGAAGAAGAACAATTGGCCCTGCCAGATGGAAAGGAACAGTGAAAGGAGTGGCTGCAATGGGAATTTCATACTTATTACAAAAAAATATATGACCATTTGCAGCAGTATAACCCACTGATTGAAACCCAAGGAGGAACTCTCTTCTGGAGCAGTGACCTGCAGTATATCAAGATGGAGACAGAGCGGCTTGCTTACCTAGAGGTCAATTGGAGATACAGCCCACAAGGGGTGTTTGTACAGCCCCAGTGATGAGCCTCAGGGCTCTGTATGCTCCAATTTCACAGATTTATCCCTCCAGCAGCCTTTCACCAAACCAGACATTCCACACAAGCCCATATATACTTTATTGGGGTTTTCTGACATTTTCCTGACCTTAACAACTCAATTTCAAGGCGATGCAGCTAATTTCAACTTATCTCCTCAGCTTTAAATCAGCCTAAACCATTAGAGGCAATAGGGCACAATCCCGCAATCATCAGCATTAGCACATCAAGTTGCATAGGCACAGTCACAGGCACAGACCAGTAATATTGACAGCCCAGCCTTATAGGAGCTCAGTAACAGCAATTTGACGATTTCTGCAGCAAGTACACCCAGTGGGGACTTAGGGCCAATAATTGGTTATTGCTGTATAACTACAGGACCTAGATGCACACACTACCTAAAGGGTACTCATCCCTTTTCGGCATTATCCACAGCATAAAGACAATGAATGTGAAATGGTTCTAATGCTGGAGCAAGAAAATTAAAGATGACAACATGAAAAAGGCAATGTTCACAACCTGCTGTATAGTCAGAAGGTCAGAAACACATATTCTAATGCATAGCCCTTCAGATATACCACAAGGATGCCATTTATTTATATCTTACTATATAAACCCGGTAATTTCATACTGTACACTAGTTACTCTCTCTATTCCATTCCCCCACATACACACATCAATTCGTTTACCTCAGTAACTCACCCAGCTTTGACAATACCAATAGTATCAGTTTTAATAGTGATTTTGTTCACCACAAAGCTGAGCTTGAAGTAGTTAAAGCTGAGACACTTCACAATCATCCATCGACTTAAAACATTGACTCTTGTCATTGTTTTACTTCATTACTGACATTTTCTCAGTGTTAGTAAGTGATAACCATGCAATACTCACCTCTTTTAGTTTTATAGGAAAGAATTAACTTCAATTTCACAAGATCAGATTAGTTTTAACAGTTTTCATTTTCACAAGACATTAGCAAACCCATTTGGGTGTCAAGAGAAGATGAATAGTATTGGATAGTTATAGGGCAGCTCTATTGCGAGTGTTGCAAGGATAGGTTTTGAACAGATTTAGTATTGACAGATTGACAGATATAGGGCAGCTCTATTGTGAGCTTTGCAGGAAATTAGTATCGACCAGTTATAGGAAATGATTTGACAAGAGATAGGACCAGACAAAAGGAAACAAAGTATAGTTTTGACAAAGATTGACAGTTTATAGGAATTAGAATGAACAGAATCGTCACAGATAAAGACAAGGAGCCCAGAAATAAAGACAAGACCCACTATTGCACTGCCATAGCCACAGAAACATCGACAGACCTGTACCGAGATGATTAGGAACTCATTTAATACCAACATAATACCAACAGCCATTTTACACATCCCAGTTTCCTTCCCATCCAGTTTCCCAGTTTTATGACATGCACCAGATCAGATAACAGAGACCAAAGGTGACTCAGAGCATCAGAATCTGTAGTAACTTCTCATGAGACTAAAGAGAATTCCCCCAACAAAGATGACAAGCCAGTCAACATAGGACAGCCTGATTCGTCCAGTACCAAATATGCATAGTGTTTTGCTGGTGGAATCGACATGAGTATGGAGGTACTCAGAAAGCTCGCGCACAAATATACAACACACCTGAGGAGTGACTTATGAACAAAACTAGTTGTTCTGTAATACTGACACAAAGCTGAGACACCACTATTTCCATTTTGGTTCTTTGCACTGTGATATTCCAGAAGTATCTGACAACTATTCACCAGTTTATGTTTGGAGATCACTAAACCATCTGACTACCTCATCACCAGACCACTTATGAACCAGTACCTATGCTGTACACCACTGGATATAACCAAGAAGAGAAGAGGCAGAGAAGAGTACTACCTCCGATGCCACCTAATCATCAAAGCGACCAGGGCTGCCTAATGGGCAGCTCTAGCGAGATCCCAGGGTCGAATGCCGGATCTCCACCCAAGGTCATTGAAGTTGACAATGATGATACCCTGATGGCAACACCCTCCTCAGGGCTCACCCAAGGGCCCTCCCAGGAACAAGCACCAGAAACTGACCCTGATGCTGACATCAAAGAAAAGATCAGACAGGGAGCCACCCTCCCCAGTGGGGTGAGAGCAGAATATGAGGAGGAGGTAGCCAAGGCATACACATACCTCCAGAAGCTGAAGAAGAGGAAGGCCAAACCCAGGGAGATAGAGCAGGCACACAACTACTACCAGAACCTGTGAAGGCTAGGGTACAAATTAGTGGATCAGACCCTATGGATTCCCAAAACCGCCCCCCCACCAGCCTAAGGACTACCTCAAAACTGTGCAGTATGGAGACTGGACACCCCAGGCTCCAATCTGACCAGCAGAAGTGCAAGCATCACCTACAACAATGATCTTGCCTCCCTGCCAAGACCTGCCAACCCTGGAGACACCTGGCCCCTGGCCAACCCTGCCCTCCCAGCAGGAGATGCAGACCCCTACTGGGGATGCCTGATCCTTGTTCAAGTACCAGCACCCTATAAGGGAGAATCTGATGGTCTCAATTGATTCTTTGGGGCCTGTGAGTTATACTTCGAGGCCCATGGGAATGCCTTCCAATCGGAAGCAAGAAGGGTGGTCTTTGTGGCCTCGCACATGGAAGGAATCACTGCCACATGGGTTACCCAAGTACAGGTGACCCTCCTCTCACAAAGCCAAGGACACCACTGAGTCCCCCATTGGCAGGAGTTCAAGGATATGCTTTGAGGATGATTTGCTGACCCTGCGGTACAAGAGAAGCACCAGAAAAGGATGAAGGAGTTGAAGTGGGACCACAACAAACAGATGGTCACAGAATACTTTAATGACCTTGAAGAACTGGCCCACAAGGCCAGGCTACGTAGTGATGAGAGTAGCCGAGGACACCTGGTCAAGGCCCTCTGACTGGGAGTCCCAGAAGCAACAATCTGAGGAATCATTTCAGTGGGACGATGGATTCCCCAAAGTTACCCCGAATGGAGAGAGCGAATCATCAACATTGACAGGGAATACCAGCAATACCAGGCCTATGCCCCATACACTCCCGCTGACTGACAAGGCCAGAGACCTACCGGTACTGGCTACAAGCTGACACCATCCACAAGCCAAATGAAGGCACCAACCATGACACCCTCTGCAGACTGGAGGACTGGGACAGGAATCACCTATGGCAGGCAGAGACAACCCATGAGCATAGACTGCATCAAGCAAGAGGGCTGATGCTTCAATTGTCATGAGAAGGGCCACATCAGCAAGAACTGTATGAAACCCTGCCAACCCCAAGGAAGGGAACAAATCCGAGCCCTATGGGCATGACTCAACCAGGAAGAAAGACAGTTAAATGCTGAGGAGAAGTTGGACTCAGGCAGCAAGATTGAGGAAGTAAAAGACAAGGCCAATGAGTGAGCGATTCCACCCACTTGGCCAAAGACGATATTAGCACTAGTATGTTGTCAAGAATTCAGAAAGAAACTCATGATACCTCTGTAGTACCACCTGTATCTAATGTGCATTTGAATATACCTGATCTGACATGACAACAACAGAAGGAATTGCAAAACCCAACCACCCACTGACCCAATGCAGGCTGAAGAAGCATGCTCCCACAGGAGATGCCTGTTCTGGGAGTGAATACCCCCACTCCCTAATTGGTGGGTGGAGGAGTAAACCCAGCTCAGGGATGAGTGAAGGGGGTGGCTGAGCCCACACCCTCCGACTCACAGAGCCCTGAGGCATCCTGGGCGAGCACTGTAGAACATCGAACCCCAGCCCCAGCCTATGATGCCAATGGTCTGAAAGGGGACAAGAAGAAAAAGGCAAGCTGAAGTGCCCATGAATGGACTCCCTGCCCAGATGGGGGGAGCCACACTCCTGAGGTCACAAGTGTCCCAGCCAGCAAGAGCAAGTCCACTACCATGACTAGTGAAGGGGGCTGAATGGAGGCCTGCATGCCCCAATGGATGGCTAACGAATGGTTGAAACCTTGGGGAGCTGAGTGGACCTGGCACAGTAATCATGGAACCTGATGAGAGCACCCAAGTGAAACTAAAGGGATGGGTGCATAAGCAGAAGCAGGACAAAGTAACCACTGAGCTCCTAACAGGACTATGACAGGCCTGATACGTGATGGCAATGGAATGGTTAGAAGAGCTCAAGGGGCCGAAATGATACATCCACACAGCCCAAAGCAGCAGTAAGGACCTATTGGCAAAGGTACAGATAGAGACTCTAGAGTCACGACAGACTCTATCAGCGTCTGCCCTCATTGATAGTGGATGCACCAGGAGCTCTATCAACCACACCTTTGTCAAAAAACATGGCCTCATCACCAGGCTGGTCCTCCACCCCATCCCGGTATATAACATGGACAGATCCCACAACCGAGACAGGAACATTGAAGCCTATGTGGAGCTGAGACTCAAAATTGGTGACCACCAAGAGCACATCAACCTAGTGGTCACCAATCTGAGGACCAAAGAGATTTTCCTTGGCCATGACTGGCTGACCAGACACAACCCCCTGATTAACTGGAAGACAGGCAGCCTCACATTCGCAAGGTGCCACTGCAGGAAAATCCCTTTCCCACTCCCCGAGGCAGACCCAGAAGACTTGTGGGATGAAGAGTTGGAGGAAGGAGAAACAATTTTAGCAGTGGAAATGGAAGAAGAAATTCAAATCCAAGCCCATGTTGCCAATGACCTAGCAGCAAAGGAGCACCAGAGGCAAAAGGAAAGAACGTTTGAGGAGATGGTACTGGAATGGGCCCAGGACTACCAGGACCTATTCAGCAAGGAGAACTTTGATGAACTCCCACCCCAGAAACCATGGGACCATGCCATCAAACTAATACCGAATGCCTCCAACACCCTGGACTGCAAAATCTACCCCCTGAGCATCATGGAACAAGAGGAATTAGACAAATTCCTCAAGGAAAACCTAGCCACCAGACACATCTGACCCAGCAAATCACCAATGGCATCCCCCTTCTTCTTTATCAAGAAAAAGGATGGGATGCTCTGACCAGTGCAGGACTATCACAAGTTAAACAAGATGACCATCAAGAATCAATACCCACTCCCACTCATCTCAGAACTCATGGACAAGCTCCAGGGTGCCAAATACTTCACCAAGCTAGATGTGTGATGGGGGTACAACAATGTGCGCATCAAACAAGGGGACGAGTGGAAGGCAGCCTTCTGAACCAACCAAGGGCTGTTCAAACCAACCATCATGTTCTTCAGACTAACCAACTCGCCAGCTACCTTCCAGTGGATGATGAACGATGTCTTTAAAGAATTGATCCTAACCAGGAAGGTGACAATATACCTGGATGACATCCTGATAATGTCGAAAACCAAGGAGGAACACTGCCGACTGGTTAACAAGTACTCCAAGTGCTCCAAGACAACCAGCTATACCTCAAGGCAGAAAAGTGCGAGTTTGAGACCCTCAAAACAGAATACCTAGGAGTATTGGTGAGTGAAGGGCTCCATCTGGATGGACCCAGTCAAGACCAAGGGAGTGACAGATTGGCCCATGCCAACAAAGAAAAAGGAACTCCAATCCTTCCTCAGGTTCACCAACTTCTACCAAAGGTTCATCCGGGACTACAGCAAAATAGTCTGACCAATGATGCAGCTGACCAGGAAATGCCCCCTGGGTCTGGGGAACAGCCCAACAGATGGCCTTCCAGGAATTGAAAAGGAAGATTGTGGAGGAAGTAGTGCTCACAATCCCCAACCAGTGGGGGACCTATCACATCAAGGCCAACTCCAGCAATGGAGCCATTGGGGCAGTCCTCTCCCAAATCCAAGATCACAAATGGAGACCCTTGGCATTCCTCTCCAAGGCCCTTACCATCACTGAACGCAACTACGAGATATATGACAAGGAGTTGCTCACCATCATGCTGGCCCTTGATGAGTGGAGACACTATCTAATAGGAGGGACCACCCTGGTGGAAATCTGGAGTGACCACAAGAATCTGCAATACTTCTGAAAACCCCAAAAGCTCAACCAATGACAAGTGAGATGGATCACAGAACTTGCTGAGTACAACTTCACCCTCCTCCACAAGGCCAGAACCACCAACAAGAAGGCAGATCTCCTCTCATGATGGGCCGACCATGACCAGGGGAAGGGGGACAATGAGGGAGAAACAGTCCTCAAACTGGAGATGTTCCTCCAACACCCCACAGCTGAGGATATGAGCCAAGACACTGAGAATGCCTGGGACCAAGAGGCACTCAAAGCTCTGATGGGGGAATACCTCCCCAAAGAATGCCACCTTGCGGCCCACCACCTACAAGCTGCTGATCCTCCCTGAGCCGAGAAGAGGAACACCAAGAGGTAGAGGAAGCCACTAGAGACAAGACGCAATGGGACAATGGAATTGCCGACTCACTTAACCATGAAAGGGGCATCATCTGAGAAGGCAAACTCCTCACCTATGATGGAAGGATATACATCACAAGGGATCAGGAATTAAGAGGATGAATCATTGGAAGATGCCATGACCACATCACCGCTGGACATCCAGGCAGTGAAAAGACCAAGGAGTTGACACAAAGGGAGTATTGGTGGCCCAAAATGAAAAGGGACATCGAATG
>JANDKJ010000100.1:0-81538 GCA_028551335.1 Armillaria sp. CMW 4456 | reverse complement strand
CCTCGCTCAGCTGACATTCGAACCCTTCTTGCTGGCCAAACACCGGCACCTAAATAACGGACAATAGTAGTATACGACTTGTGTATTTAAGTAGGACAGCTCACGCTGGTAAAACCCCAGCCTCGAGCTAAGTTAATTCATACCAACTTACTCGGAACTCACTCCACACTCGAAAAAGCCAAAAAGAGTCAAAGACATTAGTCTTGACTTCACGCTAGCAAGTGATGCACTGGGAATACTCGAATGCGAAGTAACCGGTTGTTTGTCATTGTTAGGAGTCACGTGAAGGTTGGGTCTAACAATTAGCTCAAGGCTTCCTCACCCTCTCTTCCTTACATGCTCGCCATGAAGAAAGAGACCATATGACCTCTGCCCAAGCCTAGCTGTCCTTCACCATCCCCACCATCATCTAGGCTCCTAGCCCTGCTAGGGATCCTCTGATATTACTATCGAGTCCTCATCACTGTCTCCTCCCCCTCATCGCCTTTCTTCAACAGATTCTATGTCATCTTCCCATGCAGAGCAGGGCACGGGCCCACCCTCAGAGCCAGGACCAGACCTCCCTCAACACCCAGAAATCGACAAAGACGTGGAAAGAGCATTTCCACCTAGGCCAGCGATGCCCCTCCCCATCCACACCCAACACACCTACCCCCCACCATCCAGCACCGCCCCCTCCTCGCCCCTCCCAGATCCCCCGACTGATCCCCCTGGAGGAGATCCAAGCAGTGACACCCCTGCAGCCCTCCCCTGATCCCCTGCTCGCGTGGACCTTGATGACTTCTTCCGGCGAGCAAGGGAGGCAGGGGCTGTTCAGGGCAGGAACGAGCACCGAGCAGGTAATACGAGAGTATGAAGCCATGCACCCAGCCAGCCCACTGCCGGACCCTCCCATGCAAGAAGATCCAGCGACACCCTCTGACCCCCAGTCTACATCGACTACATCTCCCTATCATCATCATCCATACCAGCGACGACCCTCGCAAACGAGCCGGTCATCCCATGAAACATACCAACAACCCCAGGCGCTTTCCCTCTGACCACTCCACCCCCAGCACCTCCCCCTTCCTCACCCCCAACGAGTCTGCCCAGCCCCCTCTGGGTGACCCCCATATCCCCTTCCCAAGCAGCAGCCAGTCCTGCCCCCATTCTCAACCATACTGGCACCCCAGCAGCAGCCCCAGCAGCAAGTCTCCCAGCGAGCGAGACCTCATTCCCCCCATCCGAACCCCAGGCGACACCGACAGCGATGGAGGAATCAACTCCAACACCAGCGGAGCCGGGGCCCTTCCCTGATCCCTTCGATCCTTCCTCGGGTCTGGCTACTCCAACCCACATGCATCGACCTCACCGATGACAAGTAGGGCCAAAGAAGCAGTCATGTGGGATGAAGTAGAAGCATATATACAAATAGCTGATCCGATGGTAGCAGAACTGACGAACATCCCGGACACCCCAGAGGCGGTATGGGAGTATTTTCTTAAATTTAGCAGCTGATCAATATCGATACATAACCAGTTTCCTGGCCAAGCGGCCTGTTGGAGAATGAACGAATCCCCATGATGAAGAAATCATGACCCAGAAGAATTCTTAATCAGGCCAAGACCAGGGCCGCCGACCACATCAATCAAAAGCAAGGAAACTACCAAATCACGCTGATAGCTGCAGCCGGGCCAGAGTCAGCTGGACCCCTCCCACGCCCAGCCACCCCTGCAGGGAGGAGTCGAAAGAAGAGGCCAGGGAAGACCCAGCCACAGGAAGGAAGGAGAGACCCATCACAGGATTCCTCCAGGTCCTGGGAGAAAAGGAAGAAGGATGAGGAACTAGCCATTAAGCTCGAAAAGGAACTCAAGGATGTCAGGATCAGACTTTCAGCCAGCAAGCCCAATCCCGGATGGGTACTAGCAGAAGGACATGGCAATGGCTCCCTGCATCCATCACATGACCCCAATCTCACCTCCCTGCCCAGCTACCTGGGTGGGGGACCACCTGGGATGCCATCTACCAACCCTGGGCCAGATATGGTCATTGGGGACCATCAGTTGAATGTAAAGCCCATTCTTGTAAAAACCCCTGACCCCTTCACTGGTGACTCTGATGACATCCATCGATTTATTTGCAACTGCAAACTCTACTTCCAAACGTTCACAGGATTCTTTTCTGATGCCAACCGGGTCATCTTCGCCATCTCTCACATGACCGGCCTAGCCAAGAACTGGTTTGTTACCCTCCAACATGATTTAATATCCTGAACACACAGGCACCACTGCTTCCCATCTTGGCCCAACTTTCAGCAAGCCCTCATCAGCCATTTCGAGGACCCAGCCGTCAAGGAAAAGCACCACATGGCCATGTTAAACTTAAAGTGGCAGGTCAGGAAGGAAACCGCTACCAAGTACTTCCAGAAGCTCGAGGACCTGGCCATCAAAGCCAGGCTCAGGGATGCAACAGGAGAATGAGATCAGTTGACGATGGCCCTGAAAGCCAGGGTCCCAGAAGGAATGGTGAACCAGATTTCAGACATCAGAATACTGGTACCAAATGGGTACTATGAGTGGAAGGCTAGGATCAAGAGCAATGACGAACACCAACAATGCAATAAGGTCATAAACAGCATGCTACACCTGGGACAGACCATAGCACCCAGTCACCCTGTGAAACCACCCCTGCCCACAAGCCAACTGGCACCGACAACAATACCCTCTGGCAACAGGAGGACCAGGACAGGGACAACCTACGGTGGCCAGAGACACCCCATGGATGTTGACCAACTCTGGGCTCGCGATGAAGGGAGATGCTATAATTGTAATGAGAAGGGGCACATAGCGAGGAAATGCCTGAAGCTGAAGAAAGGAGCCATCCAGCAAATGTGTGCCCAGATATGCGAGGTCATCAGCAGATATGAGGATGAATATAGTGCCACGCCAGAAGACTTGGCCGCCACTTCCGGAATTGAGGAGGTAAAAGATTAGGCTGGCATGTGAACAACTCCATGCAGCTGGCCTGAAAGGAACTTAGCAATAGTGTGTCATCAAAATCTTGTACTAGTACTTATGCATGAACTGTAGGATCTGAGAAGCCGAATACACCTATTAACAAAACCAGAGAGTCGTACTGCAGACAGCCAAGGGAGCGGCAGGAATGGATACATGCGACCATCCCGGCGACCATACCAACTGAACCTGCTGAGAACCCTGAGCTGTCCACTGAGGGTGTGGCCGAGGCGATCCCAGCCTTGGCAGAAGAGCTAGCAGGGAAGCCCTCCCCACAGGTCACAAGTGTCCCAGCAAGCAAGAGCAAGACTGCTATCCCAACTAGCGACAGGGGCCGAACAGGGGCCTGCATGCCCCATACAACAAATAGGGTACCTATTCCCCACCCCTCCTTCCCCTATCACATCCAGAATGGGCGATGGACCATGTGCCCATGGGACCCCAAGACAGGTCTCATAATCAGACTCACCACCGATGAGTGCCCTCCCAAGCTGATACCTACACCCAAATATCCCCATGATCCCAGGGAATGGCTAAAGCCCTGGGGCACCAAATGGGTCTGGTGCTCCCTCTTCACTGTCATGCCTGCAGCTACCAGCACCTTAAGGTGCTGGGTGCACAAGGACCACCAGTGGGAAGTGACTGATGACCTTATTCGACACCTACAGGCCACCCAGTGATCTAAGGCTTTGGAATGGCTTGAGGAACTAAGGCAGCCAAGGCGATTCGTCCACACAGCCCAAGCATAAGGGAAGGATCTATTAGTACCCATTCAGCTAGAGACATTGGAATGGAGAAAAATGTTTGATACCACGGCCCTGGTAGACAGCAGGTGCACAGGGAGCTCCATCAACCAAGCTTTCATCAAAAAGCACAACCTCACCACCAGGGCCACCGCTCACCCCATCCCTGTGTTCAATGCTGATGGAACCAGAAACCAGGCCAGGGAAATCAACACCTTCGTCAAAGTATGCCTCTGGATCGGCAACCACGACGAGTGAATAGACCTTGCAGTCACTGACCTAGGGGACAAAGATGTATTCCTTGGCCATGACTGGCTTGTCCGACATAACCCCTTTGTTAACTGGAGCACCAGAAAGATCACCTTCGCCCGTTGCCAGTGCTGACAGAACCCCCTGACACCCCCTGATGCTGATGAGACAGATAGATGGGACAAGGAGCTCGAAGAAGGGGAGACCATCCTCACCATCGACATGACCAAGGAAATAAGGCTGTGGGCGCACATCATGAATGACCTTGCCGCCTTGGCCTATGCGACCTGAGCTGAACAAACCTTCGAGGAGATGGTTCCCGAATGGCGCCAGGACTTCCATGACCTGTTCTCCAAGGAGAACTTTGATGAATTACCAACAAGAAAGCCATGGGACCATGCAATTGAGTTGATCCCCAATGCAAAGGCCACCTTAGACTGCAAGGTCTACCCCTTGAGCCCATGGGAGCAGGAGGAATTGGATCGATTCCTCGATGAAAACCTAGCCACTGGGAGGATTCGAGCCAGCAAGTTGCCTATGGCTTCCCCCTTCTTTTTTGCCAAAAAGAAAGATGGGAAACTCTGACCAGTACAGGACTACTGCAAGCTTAATGAAATGACAATCAAGAACCGGTACCCCCTCCCACTCATCTCAGAATTAATGGACAAGCTGAAAGGGGTCCTGCTACTTCACCAAGCTGGATGTCTGATGGGGGTATAACAATGTGCACATAAAAGAGGGAGACGAGTGGAAGGTGGCTTTCCATACCAACTGTGGACTCTTTGAGCCGATGGTAATGTTCTTTGGGCTAACTAACTCACCAGCCACCTTCCAGTGGATGATGAATGACATCTTCTGTGAAATGATAGCCACTGGCAAGGTGACCATCTATCTCAACAACATCCTTATCATGTCCAGCAGTCGAGCAGAACACCGATGACTCATGTGGGAGGTGTTAAAGACCCTACGGGCACACCATTTATACCTCAAAGTGGAGAAGTGCGAGTTTGAAACACTCGAGATGGAATACCTAGGAGTCATCATCAGTGAAGGAGCAATCCACATGGACACCATAAAAACCAAAGGGATCACAGAATGGCCCATGCCCACCAAGAAGAAGGAGCTACAATCATTCCTCGGGTTCACCAATTTCTACTGATGATTCATCCGAGACTACAGCAAGATCGTATGACTGATGATGAAGCTGACAGGAAAGGAGCCATGGGCATGGGGGGCAGCACAACAGCAGGTGTTTGAGGAGTTAAAAAGTAAACTGGCTGAGGATGTGGTCCTAGCCATACCAACGGATGAGGGAAGGTTCAGGATCGAGGCTGACTCGAGCGAAGGAGCCATCAGCACAGTGCTTTCACAACAGCAAGGCACTACCTGGAGGCCAGTGGCCTTCCTCTCCAAGGCCCTGATGGTGACCAAGTGAAATTATGAAATTTATGATAAGGAATTGCTGGCCATTATGCACACCCTTAGTGAATGGCGGCACTACCTGATGGGAGCCACACAAATGTTTGAGATCTGGTCTGACCATCAGAACCTCCAGTACTTCTGGCAGCCACAAAAACTGAACTGTCGACAAGCCTGATGGGTCACAGAATTAGCTGAGTACCACTTCACCCTGCATCACAAGCTGGGAGCTGCCAATCACAAGGCTGACCTTCTGAGTAGGAGGGCTGACCATGATCAAGGCAACAACAATAATTGGGAAACTGTCATACTACCAGACAGATACTTTGTAACACAAGAACACATTCAGGCCCTGCAAATGCTGACGAGGGGAGAAATAGAAGAGAGGATTGAAGGGGAGACATGAAATTTGACCTGTTGGGACAAAGGAATCGCCAACTCACTCAGCCATGCACAAGGAATCGAATGATGGGAGGGGCTGCTCTTTTATGAGGGAAGGATTTATGTTCCCCACTGATGCACCAAGTGGCTGTCTACCCATGAAATTGCGAACATAATAGGCAATTAAAATGATGCAAGGGTCCATGTGAACCAAATAAACACCTAAGGGTGCGCTCTGGTGTATAGAGTGTAAGCAGTTACAGTGCTAAGGGTGACAGCAGGTGGAGCGCAAGGCTCAGGTCTTAACAAGACACCAGATGGGTTTTGTTGGCCATGGAGGCAATGTACTTGACACTAGCAGCGCTCTACTCAAAGAAATTGGTGTTTATGATGCAATCAGAGGGGAGATGTTGATCAGGGATCAACAGGCACAGGAGAGCACAATGATATCATAGGAGAATGGCCCACACTCTAGACCTATGGCACAGTGGCTGTACAGGAAGATTAAAACCACATGTGCCCTTGGACTGGTGATGATAGGGAAGCACATGGAAGGTGCACTCTCCTGAAAACAATGCTCGGAAATAGCACATGCTGCTCAGAACTATAAAAAGGACTCTCTGCTAAACAGGCAGTGACTCAGTCGGACTCAAATCCGATAGCTGGACCGAAATGAGTCAGAATAATGTTGGACGAAGGCGTTTTGGACATGCAGGAATAGCACTCAATGGTGCACGGACCTTTACCCAATATGTAGATCCAATTGGTAATGGAGAGCACATATAAATATGGTAGACACACAGTAGTATAGCAGGTTCCCAGCTGGCACCCACTGTGTAGTGTGTAAGCAAAAGTTGACACTCTCAGTGCAGTGCAGGGGGAGACTTCGAATATAGAGATTGGTTCACAGCAGTAAAAGCTCTGTGTGAAGTGTGATCAACTCTAAGTTCATCTAGGGGATGTTTGGGAGGCCAGAGTGCTTGTGCTCTCATGTGTGAAGGGTTTCAGGTGATGCGTGGAGCTACAGTCAGCAGAGGTTCAAACCCTTTGGCTTGTGGGATGGTGTTATTGTGTTTTTGGGTTTCTCTGACTCGGCACAGGTTCAAACCCTGTGGAGTTACAATCAGTTAGGAAGCTAGAGCGCATTGGTTCAAACCCAGTGGCTCTTGTGGATTGGATTTGGGAGCATCTCTTGGAAGAGCACATTGTGTTTGGGTTAGTTTTGTGTGTTTTAAGGGTGAATTGTGTTGCACTCTGCATCTGGGATGGTGCATTTGTGATATTGCCTTGAGGCCCGGCAACAAAGTCACCACCTCTTGTAACAAAAGTCTTTAGACTTAGAGAAGTCTAGAAAATTGGAGAGCACACCCATTTAAAGTGTATTCGAGGTCCTAGAACCCATCTTATCAATTCCACTGCTTGCTTCTATCGCATTATAATCCCCCACAAACTAAAGAGTGTGTGGTTGTTGTGTGTGGTTGTAGCATTGAGGGTTAGAGTGTGATTCAGAGTCTGTAGTCTCTGCTCACGTTTCGAGTCCTTTTTGGCTGCACACAGCGACTAGCCCCTTCACTGGCATGCATTGTAAGGCATAGTAGTAGGGCTAAGTTCTTAGGTCTTAGCGAGAGGGATAAGCTAGTGCATAAGTTGGTATGATATAACTTAGCTCAAAGCTGGTTTGTACCAGCAAGAGCTTTCCTACTTAAATACATGGTTCATATACTACTGTTGTACATTGTATGTCATTGGTATTTGTCCAAGGAGAAGTGACCGGTAAGAACAAGTAAGAAGTAGAAGTGATAGCAAATGGTAAGTACAAAGAGATGTCTGGAATGGGTAAGGGGAGTGAAGCAAGTGAGTGGAGTTAAGTGCTGATTTGATGATAGCAGATAAGTGACTGGGGTTAGGGTTGAAAAAGGGGCTAAAATCATAACATGCATGGGGCAAGAACAAAGGAGTCATATTCAAGTTCACAGCACCCTACTCATCAGCTGCTAATGGGATGGCAGAACATGCATTGGGTATCATTTTTGGCATGGTCTGAATCATGCTGTTAGAGGCAAAGATGTCAGATGGATGGTGGGCAGAAGCATGTGACTATGCCATCAAAGCTGGCAACTTACTACCATCACCTTGGCACCCAGGGAAAATCCCAGAGGAAGCCTGGACTGGCATGTGGCAGACTGTTAGTCACCTAAGGGTATGGGGATCACCATGCTACACAAAGGTGCCAGCTGCAAAGGGACACAGCAAATTATCCCCATGGGGACAGAAGGGCCAACTTATTGGTTTAGCCAGACATGGATCATATCAGATCATCCTAGATGATGGAAACAAAGTCATTATCTCATGTGACATCATATTCAAGGAAATAACACCAACATGTACTGTTTCTTTTCATGAGGGGGAGATTGCATACAATGACATAATTGAACCACTAAAAGAAATGATTGAGACTGAAAATCACTTACAGTCACTGATCAATCCCAATCAACCTGACCAATCACAAACAACCCAAATGCCTGTACCACCTAGCACACCAGCTGCACAGCCAAGCCAACCAAAACCAAAACCACCACCATTGCAATGTTCATCCAGAGTATCCAAACCAATGAGAGCACTAAACAAGTCCAAGGAATACCAACAACATGAGGAAGCAGCCAAACAACAAAGAAAAGACTGGGTGAATGAAAATCTAGTCATGCTGGTACCTGAGGAAGACGACATAGAAGACATTGCAGCACTAAAGGCATCAGAAATCAGCAACATAATTGACAGGGATGACTTATGGGTACCTGATGACTACAAGGATGCAATGACCAAGGAAAAGATCTGGAAGCCAGCAATGGATGCCAAAATTAGGTGGATGGAAGAACGTGATGTATGGAAGGTCATACCAAAAGAGCCATGGATGTGTATCATTGATACAAGATGGACCTATGACAACAAGCTTGATGGGGACACCAGAGAACTTATCAAATGATGTGCAAGATTGGTCATCAAGGGATTCATGCAGATCAAAGGATTGCATTACTATGACTCATTTGTGGCAGTGGTCAGATATGAATCCCTCAGAATGTTCTTTGCCATTGTGGCAGTGCATGCACTAAAGTTTTGGCTCATAGACTTCATTGGTGCCTACCTAAATGCAGAGCCTCAAGGCAAAAATTATGTCTCACTACCATAAGGGTATAAGGATGTTGTCACCAGAGACTACCCAAAAGGAGAATATGTACTCTTGATGATGCAAGTGATGTATGGAATGATGGACACCAGGAACACATGGTTCCACAAACTGAACACCACATTGATGAAGATCAGACACAGACAATTGCATGCTGACCCATGCATCAGACTCCTGAAGAATGGAGCTGAACATACATACACATGGATGATGTCTCCAGTGCATCAATGTCTGAGCAAGAGGGGGAATGAGTCAGAAAAGAGATTGGCAAAGCATATGAAATCAAGGACTTAGAAAGGCACAACAGTGTATTGGGGATGACAGTGGAATTCAGTGAGCAAAGTGGCAGCATTTCACTGCATCAGAAAAACCTCATTGGAAAAACTCTGGAGACATTTGGAATGGTCAATTGCAAACCAAAGTCCATGCCCCTTCCAATTGGAAGCTTGATGAACCTGGATACCCAGCCACAGCCAATTCCAGAGTCAGACAAGGCCTTCATGGCCAACAAGGACTACCACAGGGTTGTAGGCTCACTCAATCACATAGTCAATGAGACTAGACTGGACATCACTTTTGCTATGAACTATCTTCAGAGATATGCCTCAGATGCTTGACCAATACACTGGAACTGTGCAATGCATGTACTAGCCTACTTAAAGGGGACTATGGAATACAGGATCACCTACAGATGAGGTAACACCCAGGACCATGGACTCACACCCATTGGCTATGTTGATTCTTCCCATGGTGATGACAGGACTACTGGAAAATCAACCATGGGATATGTTTTCATGATGGCAGAAGGACCTGTTGCATGGAGCTCCAGGGCACAGTGATGAGTGGCACTGTCTACAGCTGAAGCAGAGTACATGGCCATGGTACATGGAGGGTGACAATCATTGTGGATGGGATCATTTTTGGATGAGATAGAGCTGTGGAAGGATAGGCCATATCCTGTATACTGCAACAATAACTTGGCAATCAGTCTCATGCAAAGCACCAAAGGACACAGAAAATCAAAATGTTTTGCAATGGACTACCTATTGGATAAGGGACTGTGTCCAATTAGGCAAGATCGATGTCTGTTATACCTCATCCAAGTGTAACTTAGCAGACCTTTTCACAAAGTCATTGGCAAAACCACAGGCAACTGAGTTACTATGTGAGATGGGGATGACAGGGATGTGAGCGCATATGGGCTTAGACTTCAGGGGGAGTGTTGAGGGTTCAGTCTACTCCCTCTGATGCACTCACTATGACTAACAGACAAGGCTGTGTTTCATATCTGGGCATGGATTTACTCCTATATGAATTTTTACCTATATCATCTGATCCAACCCTTCATTACACCTCAGCCATTCACTATCATGGCATGTCTGACTGAGGTGTGTATTTTACATTTCTATATCATTCTACTTATATCTTATGCTACATTATTAGTCTTGTGTATTGTTAACAGGTAGTATATTTAATACAGCCATTCACTATCACAGCATGTCTGACTGAGTCTTGTGTATCATTAACATGTGTTTTCATCAGTAATTTTGAAAGAAATGCATTGTATTAAACACTCTAGTAATTACAATTGGTGTTTTGGTCTGGGTGTTATATTTATAAACACTGGACAAAATACCTATAGTTTACTCATTATATTCTTCTGTTATTACATCTAGGATGTTACCATTTTTATCTTCTACTGTGTATGAATATATTGCTGTCAATGTCATTCTGCTAAATGAAAGTAAAATGTCAGTATTCTATACAATTATTTCAAAGTCTTCAGAGATACAAATAGGAAAATTGATAGCTCTGTAGGCATATTTACAATGGGTTAATGATTTTATGTCAAGGCAAATACCACTATTTATTGTGTTGTTATTGTGTATCTTCACTTCTCTAAAATTAATCATGTTTTGGCCCTCCTGTTACTATAGCATTTCAATGTAATATCTTGTGATTTTTCTCCAAATTATAGTATTTTTTTGAGTATTTTTATTTAAGAAATAAGGCAGATAGCATCATTGTTATACTGGACAGTGAGGGAAGGGGTGGGATTGGTGAGCAGGAGGGTGCCATAGTCAGCCAACAATGAGTGGAGAGGTGGGCGAGTGCAGTAGTCATGTGAGAATGACATCATCACATTGAGCAGCCTATTATGTAAGAGTGCTGGACACAGACAATTACAGTGCATGTGACACAAAGACAAAAATAATTACATCTAAAAATAACATGAATTCTCTGGCAATTCCTGCACAGTGAAATCAAAAAAAGGAAACCATTTTCAAATTTACTCTCATATACTAAGCTCAGCATATCGGGACTATCTAAATCAAATTATTCTGGCAAACCCCACACAGTCAAGTCAAAAAAAGGAAACTATTTTGAAATTGAGCCTCACATACTAAGTTCAGCATACCAGCATAAACTAAATGAAATTCAACCGGCAACCTCCACACAGTCAAGTCAAAAAAAGGAAATTATTTTGAAATTGAGCCTCACATATGAAGTTCAGCACATCAGCAAAAAACTGAAATAGGCAATAACAAAATGCAAAAACCAAAAAAGGAAGTCAAATTGAAATATATATTCCAAAAAGAAAACAATCTCCTAAATAAAGAGTTATCTTATCTATTTGGCAAGCTCCACAATCTCAAACCCATATAAGGCAATTTTTTCACCACTAAAGACAGAGTCAAGGACTCGGAATACCAGGCATTTGGTGCTGGAAGAAGGAATCACCTTACAGAATGGACATACACCAACAGGCACAGCATTGCTGTTTGCCACATCCTCCTCACCTGTCCAAATCCAAGTCGAGCCAGAAAAGTCCAGTGTTGGCACAACTGCACACATGTCTATTGAGTGCTGCAGTGAGGTGTCATGTGAGATATCTGCATCGTTAAGATGCCAATGTTTCCAAGACTGACTTCTACACTACCGGAAATGTTTCCAGGAGCATCTCCAGTAACATCGAGATCAACTACAGTAGGTGCATCCTGTGGGTCGATGGATCATAGAAGTATGTTGCTGGATGCCTCAACAGCAGCATCTATGGACGCGTCAGCAACAGCACCTACAGATGCATCTAAAATTTCATCAGTACAGCAGACATAATGGCCAGGAATGCAGTACCTGTTGTGGCAGGTAAGATTCTTCCAATGACAAGAGATAGGTATGCGGGTAACAGTAACACAACTAGGAGAGTACACGTGAGTTCGCTTGGTCTGAGATGTGAGTGAATACATCCCCACCTTCTAAGAACATGGTCACTAGAACTGTGCTCGATGGTCTACTTGGGTTGATGCCCAAATCTTTTATACTGGAAAACGGGCCCAGAAATTGTTTCAAAATAAAAATGAAGAGATCACATTAGTTTGAATGAGGTGAATTAATCTCCATCAGATGCATATAAATTGACTGACCATATCTTCTACCCAACAAAGACACATCGTGTTCTTTCAAGTGCTCACGTTATGTCACAGTCCTCTCGGATTTGAAGTCTGAATCACGGGGGCTGCGGTATTATTAGATTACAAGACGGAATCACCAGGAGGGTGCTGTTTACTATTCCAAGATATGAAAAAGAAGTTGAATTGTCAGTGATCGCGTCTTTATTGCATGTCATATAGCTAATATTTACACTAGTTGAAGCCCGAGCCTCGACCATAGGTCAATTTTCGGACAGACTATACTTACTACTTGCCAATTTCGTTTGGCTTCTTGCAAAAGGGCCCTTTTTAGGACTCGGACTTGCCGCATCCGGCGGCCCTCTTCAACTGGTTCTGGAAGATTGGTTTCCCCTTCAAGTTCTATTGCATAACAGATTACGGTCTCGTGAAGTTCGCATGGAGACAGATAGGTTACTGCCGGAATCTGGTGACGGTTCGTCCTCTGGATTTCGGAGTTCTCCACATCTCATAATGTGCAGCTAAAAGAAGGTATGTGCTCCTTGTTTTCAGCCTTGGCCGACTCTAAACATTGTGGCGTCCGGAGGGTTTCTCGTCATACTTTGATTCGATTGTGTCCTCAGACTCATGCTGATCAGACTGTGGAAAAACCCGAAAGGAGAGTTCACTCCAACGACATAAAGATGTCACGCGCGGAGTGTCAAGCCAATATCATTGCGCTTGGCTGAGCTCTGCAAACGCATGCAGAATGTAGACTACAGTACCTACTTATATACTAAAGTACTAATCTACTAGAACTTTCTACACACTTCCTATGCTTTCTCCCTTAATCAGCATGCTCGGCATGATGCCGGATTGCCATATTCCAACACAGACCTCCTTGCCGACCACACAGGCCGATGTAGACATGAGAATAGACTGGGAATGGTCCGGAAGACTAAAATCACGAGTCATTCTACAGTAGGGCAAAGTGATGCTTCAACCTTCACTCGGACTTAGACGGTGTAGTTGGTGTGTGCTATTTCACTGGCACTCCGAGATGAGGTTCACTGTTCTCTTCCAGAGATCTTAAGGTACGCGATCATGGTAGATATTATAACCACCGCGCGTGGACTCGGAGTCTTACAACTATATTCATCGGAACGTGTGGCTCACACTGGACACTGCCAGGCCAACTTCATAAACTCTATAAGGCACTTATTACTTGGAATGATCTCTAATTCCTTATTCTTACTACTGCTTCATGCTGACCGTTCTAGAATCATGCTACCACAAAACGGTTTTGTCCACTTTGGAACCTTTCTAGGCCAAGGACTCGATGATTTTCTTATCCGTCAACTATGACTACCTCGCCGTCGAGTGTTGGCCCGAAGTATTTCTATCCCTCCTGCGAACGCATTACGAAAGCTGGAGAACACTCTCACAAGCTTTTTGAACATTTGGTTCGGCGTCGGCGCAACCTGAACAAACTTACTCTTGAAGTCGATTTTTCTGATCTAGAGGATAGTGGTCAAAACGACATAACTCTGCCTTGGATTTAGAGTCATAGTGTTTTGATGTTTCGATCGCACGGCCGCTCGTCGTACCAAAATGTGATAACATGTAATCAACTTTTGCACGTAGAACTATGCACCTAGGAGACCTCAAATGTGGTTCTTTGCAAGTATTCATTCAGTATGTGTACTAGGTGCGATTATGATGAGTATATAGTTTCCGTACAAACAGGTATCACTGCGTTTCGAAATGAAGGGGAGCGCTGCTTCGTGCTTTGTTACCCACTAAGCATCTATGTCACTGTAAAGGGTATATCCAAGCCATCCAAGAGTTTGAAGACAGATCGGTACATAGCCCGAGTCTTAGGAAGGCAATGCACGCATAGCCAGTACGTAACTGGCCCATAATTATACCCCTCAGACCGATCCTCGAAGAGTGGTCTAACCCTGAAGACTAGTCGATGCAGGTTTATATCGCGACGACACAAAGCATGGTCGAATGCAGCCCAAATATCTCGGTTCCAATCCGGGGTCGAACCACTGGGTAAGCAATCCGTGTCAATTTCGAGATCAATTAACACCGCGATGAGTCGATTGACGGTCGGAATAATGTCGATATTGGACGTCCACCATGTAATGGCAGAGTTCATCTCTGCAGGACCGTTGGATAAGCGGATGGTAATATTGACGGATTTCACATTGCCGAGGTTCAATAAACAAGACGATTCTGTAAACGACCGGGTTAGTACTTGCAACATATCCAAAGTAATCGATAAAGCATGCCTATCTTAAAATGTCCACAACTGAAGTCATCGAGTGGAAACTCTAAAAGGCCCAAGAAAGCACGAATCCTACGAACCATCGCATTATCGCATACAACACTTGGTTCCCCCCCACGAATCTCGAGCCTGTCAAGTGCACGCAAAGAGGCAGGGGAATCACAGCCAGCGAATAAGTCAAGAATGGTGAATTCCCCCTCATTGAAAGTCACAGAGAAGTGCGAAAGCTCCGGTCCTTGCAAGTTACTTTGAAGCTCCCCAACAGAGAGATCGGATATTCCTCGAGGAACGTAAATAACCTCGACATCGTACTCCTCGATCTGATTATCTTCGAAGACAAGTCGCTTGAGGTTGGGCATGGATGAAACGAGGGCTATAATGTCGTGTTTGCTGCACTTGACCGACAACAAGCTCAGGATGCTGACATGGGGAAATGATGAAAGTGTGGAGCGGAATGATGCACGACTTGCAACGTTGAACCAATCAATGCCTGTGAGCTCCATAGCATTTATGGGAACGTGCTCATCTTTGAGTAGCTCTAGGAGCGGCAGGAAGTACTGGTCAAATCCCAGGATTAAGGAGTTGTCATCGTTGATATCTAACTGTTGGACGGCATCATCGGTGGTGGGGCAAACTGCATTCGCAGCGATATTAAGAGCGTGGCAAATCGATGGAGAGTGCAGGATGTAATCATAGAGGTATTGACACGGATATCTTTGTTCCACGCCTAGTTTCAGGAAATCCTGTAAGTTCAGTCGCGCCATGAATGTAGGGAACTGGAATAATATTAGCAGAGTGGCAATATATCTTGAAAAAATGCGCTTACCGTTCAAAGATAAGTGGCAGGGATATCCGAGTAGTGGCCTCACATCGATAAGTTATAACAAATCCTTTGAGAGAGCACCTGACATTGTACCAGGACACGATTTCATTCCGTAAGTAGCCGACACACAGCTAGCTAAAATAGCTCAACGATAAGAATCCTAGAAATTTGCATCGGATTTCTGGGATTGGCAACTCACAATGTCAGTAAAAACTGCGCGACGTAAAGTTATAACTCACTGGTCAAACTTTAACAAGGCCCAGGTCGATACATGTTAGGAATAGGTTACTACCTATCCTTCGTAGGCTCTGCCACGACAAGTTTGCAACGAATTTGTCAACGCAAATGCACTGTCGGTGTTCACGAAAGAAACCGGTTGACGGACGGAATTTGATATCTTGATGCAGCAAAGAACTGTCTGGAGTTAAGGCCAAGTTAAGGCTCGGAGTTCGGCGCCGATGATCGGGTTCCGCGGCAACACGAACTGGCTCTACTGCCCGGTGAGCTAATGACGTCAGACATCACGGGTCTGTTCTGAAATTGACAAATTACCTTGCTTACTGAACGTGTCTCTCTTGCCTTTTACCATCATGAACATCTGCCAGCCAAAGACTAACCGTGACTATATTCCTATCTCAGACCATGGCCTGTAGGACTTTTTGTTTCCCCTTGGCCCCAGATCTCTAACGAAAATGATATGTTTAAACCAGAATCGGGAACTTGCATACTGCCGCGTTAATTAGCATCGACGGCTCAGGTGAGCTCTGAATGGAGCCTTTGCAACGCATTTCTGACATTTCCTATGAAGTTGAGAGTTATTGCGTGCCAAATTTTGATTCTCCGTCCGTCTTTGCGCGGATTCTAGACAAGGATAAAGGGGGCCATTTCTCGATCACGCCGACAGTTCCTTTTACCACCAAGCAGAATTATCTTCCGAGTTCTAATGTAAGGGTTTGCATGAATTTTTATTTTCCCCTTTTCTCTTATCAGCTTTGTCTAGGTTCTTCAAACCAAGTTCATGAATGAGCAAGGTGTTGTCAGCATCACAGGTTCGATCACAGTATCTGACACCGATTCATCATTGACACACTTTCAAGATTTTCTTCCTCGTCAAAAGTCTTCTGAAAACGTTTCAACAACTACAACGCAACCTTTACTTCACTGGCTCATCAGACGCGTCGAGGTGAGGATATTCTCAGTACCCTCCGCAATGAATCTCTAATGTAAGTAGGTGGTCAGAGGAACGATCCCCCTGAGCATGCAATGTGCACCAGCGTTTGATTATGCCCGTGCGGAGCATACTACGTCCATCCATGATGATCCCTCTAGCGCCGATTCTCAGATGAAGGCAACCTTTGTATCAAGGGATTGTACTTTGGACCTAAGGTACGTAGTCGATAGTACAATGGTATGTAACTACATTCGATCTTCCAAATCTATGCTTACCGCCAGTTAGGATAACGTTGCCTGCCCATCGGTCGAACTTCGCTCTCTTGATTTGTCCCAAAAGGGACATAAGGGTCTTGGAGTATACGCAGATTTATCACTAGACGAGGGCCAGTGTGTATGGTTCATCCTTCGTATCCCACCGATTACAAGTGCTGTGGGACTTGAAAGCCATGGAAAAAGCTCTATGCCAAGTGCAGCGGCTAGCGATCCTTTCTTGACCAAGGTAAGATATAATTGTGTATGGCTAGAGTTTCTCTTAACACGCAGTCTTCTGCAGGAACTGATGCATGGCCTTCTTCATGTAAGCTCTTTGCATAAGGAGGAGCTTTCGCTCACAAATAGTTTAAGAACACGACCAAATATTGGGTCGACTGGATCAGGCACTCATCTTACAATGGTTCATGGAAAGAAGCAGTACATCGAAGTGCTTTAGCATTGAAACTTCTTATTTTTGAGCCAACCGGTATTCTATACCAGCACTTTTCGTTGCTTGATTAACTTACTCGTTCTAGGCGCCGTTGTGGCTAGTCCTACTTTCAGTTTGCCAGAGTACATCGGAGGAACCAGAAATTGGTATGATTTGCACTGGTATAAATGCACGCTCTTACCTGACTGAGATGCAGGGACTACCGGTATGCTTTCCCGCTGTTTTGCAGTCATCACATATTCATCAGATAGTGCGTCGTGGATTCGGGACTCATCGTTTACACTGTATGCACTCATACGGCTGGGATTCACTTATGAGGCGAACGGTACGACAATGATGTGTGTAGAACTTGTGAACAGAATTGACAACATATTCAGCTTACATGGAATTTATATTCGAACGTCTCCGGCACAAGAATCCCGATGGCAGCTTGCAGATAATGTACACGATTCACGGTAAGTCGAACTATTGGTGATATCCCGAGTAGTTACTGACGTCACATAAAGGTGGCAAAGATCTCGAAGAAATCGAACTTAACCATCTTGACGGACACAAAGGTTCCAAGCCTGTACGAATTGGCAATGGTGCTGCAGATCATTTGCAATTAGTAAGATGCTTGTATTCATTCATAGCCAGATAATCTAACTAAATGTATAGGACATCTACGGCGAACTGTAAGTGTTTTCACTGCAATCAAGTGCCACTCAATCACCAGTGTATCAGTATGGATTGTATCTATCTTGGTCAGAAGGTATTTGGATTCTTCAATCTATACCATCCTTTCCCCCTTATATGTCTTCACTAAGTTTGGTCGACCCTTGGTACGTGGCAGAACCGAGATTCCTGCAGTGTGGCTAAAGCTTTCCCTACAGAGTTACGACGACTGGTAAATAACAATATATATCTGCGAAGTTCATTTCCCTAATCAATGCTGATCTTAGGGTCCTCGTACGCGAACTGTGGGTCCTAGTATTTCTTCCATAACAGAACCGACCCTGATTGACTTCTTGCAGTGTCGATTGTAAGTCCACCAATTAAGAAGTTCACCTGATTCCTGACCCTTTAGTAGATGTCGTCGCAAATATGAAGAACCCCGATCTGTCCGAGCACCCTTCTATCTCATACCATAAGTCCTAGTACTCATACTCCCGCCTTCTAGGTCCATCTGGTTCGCGCCATCTCTCAACGTCAGTTTATTTAATCTCTCCCGATCATTTAGGGAAGTAAGAAACAAGAAGCGTCATTTCACAGTATGTGTCCCTACAACTCTTTATCTATCTCTGAAACTCATTTGTGTGATGCCAGTATTCGAAGGTGTGTTGAGTTCGTCGTCAGTGAATCAGGAAACGGCTCACGCTGTTAATCTGAGATAATGCTGTGGTGAGTTTCAGCGATGCGCCGCGCGAGGACCGAATGAATTACCACATTTACTTTCCAATCATCTAGGGTGGCCATCGATCGAGGTACGCCTCGCCCCTCTTTCATTCTACCGTGCCCTTGGGAAGAGTGAAACCACGCGTTCGACGTGCCGAAGCGGTATCGGGCGGCGGTCTCGGGATGATAATGACTGTGTCTGCGGATGCACTCTAGTTCTCTGTTTACGTACATAAGGGGTACTGACAAAATTATCATTGGCAGGCCTTCGGCTTGCCGACAAGCGCTCGCTTCCGTGTCCTCAGCGTTACAAGTGGCTAGAGGCTCGGGACTTTTTATACGAAGAAATCATGCAAAAGGCTTGGAACCCAGAAAAGCAGCACTTCGGACAAAGCTACGAGGAGACTCATGTCTTGGACTCTGCATTGCTCATTATGCCTCTCGTCTTCTTCCTGCAAGGGGTGAGTTCTTGAGAGATTATCAGATACAGTTAGGCGCTTAACGGCGTGCCCAACAAAGTCGGACCCCCGATTTGTCAGTACACTGAAACAGATATTGAAAACGCGAGAGAGGGGTGGTTTGACGTCAAATGTAGGTTTTCGAGGAATCGGACGCAGCGTGGGTCTGATCTTTCTTCCACTATTAGAATCTCATCTTCCGTTATGACGTACACAAATCCGATGACGGTGTTGGTGGGGAGGAAGGAACATTTTGTTTGTGTACCCTCTGGTAAGATTTCTAGGCGGCCTTTGGGAGATGGGACTGACGAGTACGCAGGGGCGTTGAAGCTTTAACGCGTGCAGGGCAATACGATCGGACTATGCTTCCTAAGGCTGTTACAATGTTCGAGGTAAGGCTTGGCTACTGCGCTAAGTATCCCCTGAAACCAGAAACTTGATTAGGATTTCCTTCAATATCTTAACCATGTTGGTCTATGCACTGAGGAAGTATCTGAGGCAGGGGAGGGGTGAGTCTTAGCGCTGCATTGTCATGGAAATAATGTACTAATGTTCTTAGATTGGGAAATGCTGTACAAGGATTTACGTGAGCGAGGTTTCATACCATGTATCGTTCTAACACTAACTCTTTTTCGACTGGTAGCCACGTCACTCTGATATCCGCAGCGTACAATCTCTCTAGGACGCTGGCCAGGTCTAAACCGCTGTGAATGGAAGTGCGTTATGATATTATTCTTCCAAATGCGAAAACTAACGATATATTATACTCTATAGCATATCGCGAGAGTAGATTATAAGTGAAGTAAGTCTAAGAAGCTACAATTATATACGAAGGTTCTATCATACGAAAGTACGGAAGAGTTAGTCGATGGTACGTTCTGACTGTAACAATACCGTTGCTACTATACAAATCTCAAGCAAACCAACTTGAATAGCTTCCGCAGTCAAGTCGAGTGTCACCGTCCCATTTCCTCGCAAGATTTTGGCAATTGGAGAAGGGGGCGTAGATCCATAAGTTGCCGTGAATAACTAATTTGAAGTATCAGCTCCGTTGACAAAGACAGATAATAGGCACTCACACAAAGGGTATTCTCGTATGGCACCCATGAATACCATTTACCTCGGGCAAACATAGCACGCTGACTGAGGTATTCATTAGCAAATGTGATGGACAGCAATAGAGAAGGTTTACGTTTTGTCTGCGCTCAACGATAACCAGGATGCGACGTTTTGCCTGTCCAGAAGCTCCCGGATCTCTATAACAGGGTGACTCTGCCAGTCTATGATCGCGAAATTATGTCCTTGGTGATTTTGAAAGAGGGTTTTGCCTTTGGCAGGCTTATCATTGGAGACACGAAAGTACGCTTTGTCGTTAGGTCCGGTGACTGTACTGCTGAGAATTGTAGATCTATAGGAGAAGACGAATTTGTAGGTGGATAGCTGAGTTGAGGGTGGAGGGAACGGAAGGGCCCCGTAGATAGAGGCCTGAGGCGGGTTGGTGGGGGACCAAGCAGTATTATTGATGGAATCTGCTTTGTCGGGATTGTACCATCCTCCTTGAGCATAGGGGTTATTGGTATGCATGGTGTGAGTCGAAAGAGGGCTGAGAAGAGTAGGATAGGTGGGTTGTTTGTTTAAAATCCACCGTCTCGTTTGCCTTGACTTTATATCCTTCACTCCCCAGTTCAGGTCGCAGATGGCTGTACGGGCGCGCTGCCGAGTTACTCCCAAAAGCCCAAAAGGCATTGAAACAAGGATTTCGAAGTTTCTCAACAACTTGGTGCATAACTACCAGTGCAAGAGCCTCCGCGAGAGTGTCTCCAAAAGAATATGCGACCGGCATAGTGTTTCAACATGGGCGATCCCGGTATCATTGTGTTTGTATCATATCAATGATTTGCGCAAGTTAAGGAGAGAGTCCATGTGGCAGCCACGCGCGCGCAGGAAAGCGAGATTGCCATTCATTGGTATCATTATTCAATATAGCTGCGCGGTGCGAGAAAATTGCCGGTTCCGAAAGCTTTCCGTCGAATTTAGTACAAAGAGGCTTGCCTGAGGCTCAGATCAAACTGATTTGAGTGAGGCACACAACGAGTCCCAGACACAGCCCAGAAGAATTTTTTAGGCTAGAAACCGCAGAAACTGAGGTGGATTTCCTAGTACACCAGCGGCACGCTGAGGGTATGAGTAACAATATTCCGACCCCCGAGGATTTGTCCCATCAGTTGTAACCACGAAGGAAGAAACCGAAAGATCAACGTATCATCAAAACCGACTAGGAACATCCCCTTCAAACGTCCGCATCAGCTCCGCACGTGGCCGTCGCTCAACAGTGAAACTCAGGTCGAACTTATCATGAGAAGTGACTTGTAATTTTTAGTCAGAGAAGCCGTCGGAACACCCGTTGGGTGTACAAGGACTTGCCAACGGAACGTATACATATGTAATTTGAAGTTTCGCTGATAATAGATGAAACTGGTTGTCTAATAGAAAGAAATTCTTTTCAGGAAGTGTCCGAATCTTGTTGAACAGCCCCTGCAGGAGTGTCGAGAAGAGGTAAGAGTAAAGGAGCGGTAACCATCGTGGACGCCGGATACCTAGATGCACGTGTTGCAGTACGATCGGAACCATTTTCGGAAGCTTTTCTGCTTGTTCCTCCCCGTACTCCTCCACACGCGTTATCACGTCTCTTTTTGCTGCTTAGACAGATGGAAGGCGAATATGATCCCACTATGGAGCTTATCAAAGCGATTGTATGTTGTGTCAGTTCTTTTCGCGGAGAATAGGAAATTCAATATAAATCAGAACAATATGCATATTATGGACCCGGACACAGGCGGCGATTCCAGTAATGTCAATGTGAGTTTGCCAGGCGCACAGTGGGTAAAACTTTTACAGATGCTCCATTTATCCAGGGTCCGAATGAATTATCTTGTTGCGTGCCAAACTTTAGCGCTCCTTTGTCGGGTTGGGTGGCGCCGCCAGTTCCATCTGATGGATATAATGGCTACATTCTTAAAAACTTCAATGAAGAGACATCCACCTCTGAAAATATTCACCAATACTGCTCTCGTTGGCCTCCCAATCGGACGCCCGTGACGTACTGTAATTGGATCTCAATTAATCGCGACACCGTCTCTAAAACCGGCCAGGAGAGCCAGGTTGATGCGCTCAAGTCCTCGTTCCAAGCCTTGTTGGCACGAGGAAACCAATTCATTACGGTAGACTCCCTTGATCAGATTGCCTGCGAGAGCAACGTCGTATCCGGAAAATGGCTCATATTTTCCGACTCGAGGGGCTTAGCCGAGTTTTGGGAGGATATTGTCCGGTTGGTCTGTTTGTTTCGCCGAAAGGGTTGCGCGAAGATATCCCCGAACAAGGGTCATGACAGCTATGTCATCTGCATCTACGTCGACGATTACACCGATTTGGAAGATGTCAACGACTTACGCGACGGACTGCGGCGGATTGGCGTTACATGGAGAATTGGTTTCAAGATGGATGCCTACACTCACCTTGGTATTTATGGAAAGAACCCGTGGGGAATTCGGCCTAATCGCTACTGGCAATGACCGTGACGTGTTTCTGTTTCTTGTAGCTTCTTTTAAGTGATTCTTGTACCATTTCATGGTTCCCATTAGCAGTATTTTCAAGTTGATGTACTCCAAAGTGTATACCTATGTCTTTTTTCTTTTTTTGTCGTACATTTGGATGGCTTCGCACACTCTGCGCTGCAGAGGTCCTTTCTACCAGAGGGGGGACGACGACCACTAGCCCTGTGTGGGACTGGGAGCAAGTTCACTTCGGTTAGGTACATTATACCCAGCCTTCATTGCTTACTTGACCATACCCACTAAAATCCCAATTTCTTTAGTCTAATCCTCGAGTAGAAACTCTTTGTCTTCCAAGGTTCCCTGCTTTGTCCAATAACAGGCAATCTGTCCTGAGTCAACAATTCAGTGCATTAACCAGCGGTTCTCAATTTTCTTCTCTGAGTAATATTGCCTTTCATTTATTACCAGGTCATTTTTCATCTTCCAGATGAGGTGTGCCGACTCTGAGATGAGAATGTGCTAGAATCGCTCTTTAGTTTGTTCCTTGTTGCTTCTGTGGGCTTGGGGGTGTCAAACCCCACACGACATTATTATTCCTTTCAGTTATCATCGGCTCAGACTCTGTTTTCTTCTTCCACATGTGTTGTGTCATATACCTATGTCGAAAAAGGGAAAAACGACCCAACAAAGGTTCGCTCCCAATGATGTCAGTGCGGAAGTGTCGAGTGAATGATATTGCGCTTGGCTGAACTCTTGCAAACACATGCTGAATTTACACCACAGTACCCACTTATAAACTAAAAGACTATTTTACTAGAAATTTCTGTATGTTTCTTACATCTTCTTTCTTATTCAGCAAGCTTGGCATAATGCCTGATTGTCATATTCCTACAACCTATGAGTTTTTTTTGCCGGTCTTTAAATATTGACATCTAATTTCAGTGTGCTTCCTGATTCCTGAGAAATCAACTCGACGTCCAGAATACCCCTAGCACCCAAGGAAGGCATACTCCTGCGAACGTTCTCGCAGGTCAACCATCCTCTTCTCATATCACCTGTTACCGAAAGACAGCGCAGCCTGACATCCAATTTGACCAAGGACCCGAACCGCTGCGAGCTCAAGAGTTCATCGAGGCCAATCCAATTTAGCCGAGCCTCGTGATATCGATTCAGTGTTAAATCAAGGCAAATCTCCGCCACGCGTCGCGAGGTTACGGTTACCAGGACCGATCTGATCCACTTTTCAGGCGTACTGGTAAGAAACCCCGAGCGGATGTGAATGTGGGTCAAACGCTGGTGCCCGCTCAGATTGACATAAATCGGTCGGGAATTGTCTATACATATATTCTCAGTATGCAGCAAGCAGGCGGAGTGTCTGACGCCCGTACCATGATGTTCCAACTCAAAGCGCTCCAGCGACTCCGCAGTCCCGGCCAAGACGTCATTCAAAACAATCGTATCCGCAAGGGACAAATGCGATGCCTTCAAGACGAGCAATTTTGACAGTGACACATAAGATTCTGCGGCCGTTAACCATTTAGGCAATGAGCGCAGCATAGACGGTGATGTACCGTCGATTTCTAACGTCTGGAGATAAGATGTATTACCAGCATGTCGGGAAAATGGAGCCTGTTTGTCCTCAAAGACACTACATCGGGCTATTTTAAGGTGTTCTAGGCCACCTGAGCATTGCCCAAGGAGAATATCAATATCGACAATTGACAGTGAACATGAAGAAACTGCAACGGATGACACCCGTGGATGGGCGTGCAGGACGTCCCTGATGCGTAAGACCGCCTCCGGCGCTTGAGGAAAAGTCAAACCATACAGCTCAACCCTTGTGATGTCCGTCAACAAAGCCGAAAAGGATGATAGCAAGTCTAACATGGATAGCGTTCCATGAGCGTCTCCAGAGATTTTCAGAGTTCGAATGTAGGAAATAAGGTGCGGGGAAGAGGATATGAGATCGTGTGAGGATTTCAGTGACTCTGACCGATACATGCAGTCGAAAGAGACCTTGTCATGCAGGTATCTCCGGCACGCGATAAGCAGCCGACGTGTGACTAGACTGCAATGCTTAAGCGCCTGACGATCATTTCGTAGATGGTAGACAACAAGGTCAACCAGTTCCTGCGGAAGACAGTTCATAGAGACCATCGCGGAGATATTGAGGTCCGGCGCCTGTGCAGAAAATTTAGAATACAACATCACACTTGAGAAGGATCAGAGGTAATCGCACAGACCATTATTAGCAAGAGATGAATAGTTCAGAACCTCGCTTTTAAGGTTGGGCTGAATGGATTGGCAGATACGTGGGCAATGTTAACAGAGGAAGAATCGATAACATATGATGGTGAGTCCCAAGGTTCGGCAACGCCCTGTTACGTGACCGTCTGCGCAGCTGTACTTTCTCATTCATCCTGGGTGAGGGGAGGCTTAGCACGGAGCCTGTAGCTCTCACAGGTCGGCTAGAATTATCATTCCAATTCTCCTGTATCGCTTGAACACTCCCAAACATCGTACCACATGCGGAGGGGGATTCAGGAATTCTAACATGTTAACGGTGAAAGCAAGCCGAACGGAGAACGGGTTCGAGGAAGACCATTTTATGCACGCTCGCGCGACAGTCTATCAAGCAAAGTAGATGTGGTTCTATGACATCTTTTGAAGGATTTCCCAGCCGACACCATGTGCCATGGCAAATGCCTCAATCCCTGGGAAATTGTAGTTCAGTCAGGATTACTGAGGTACCGAGAGTCACACAGATCGATCCTGCACGATGCACGTTGAACAGCTGCAGTCATATGGCATATCGTGCATGCTTATGTCGCTGCTTTTTTACCTTGCAAATCCATACGAGGCGACAGGAATGCAAAGAAGGGACCATGTAACTCCACCTAAACCAGAAGATATTAATTGAAAGATCGAATATCTCGCCATAATCATGCTTTTAGAACCGATAGCCAAGGTGATGGTAATAAGAGCTTCGTAGTGGATCTGATCGAGTACTAGCAATGGCTGTGTATGTATCAGGAGCAGGGCACTAACGCCGTAGGCAGATAGGATCTCAGTACATGTATTACTTGTAGATTGTCTATTAGATTGCAGATAAATTCAAGCAGACAGTCAAGTCACCTCGAGTTCAGGTGGTCTTGTAGGCGTGGGGAAGTTAAATCGACATCGAGATAAAAACCCAAATTAAAGATTCCCCTGATACACGATGAAGAAAAAAGATACAAGTAGTAGTCCGGCAGTTAGAAATACAGCAAAGAGTCCGAATAGTCTCTACCCTCCTGTAGGTTGATGTTAGGAAAGGCGTCTGTCAAGGAGAACAAGGAACTAACCGGCAAAATAATTTTCGATGATCAAGTCGTAAACCGTCTGCCAACGACCGGCCTACGCCATGATGCTTCCCACTCTCTAAGAGCCTGGACAAAGCCTGAGTTTGGTTTCACGCATGCTCTCTCGCGTCTCACGAGGGCAAACGCATTGTCGTACGACATGCCGCGATTTCGGATAAGATAGGCTATCACAATCGAAGCGCTCCGAGATATACCCTGCAAAGGCACTGGCATCAGTGAAGGGTTCAAATGAAAAGAAGACGAAGGACTGATTGGGGTAATTGATGTGCCCGAGATAGAGGTACCCACCTGTTGACAATGAACTAATACACTTTTCCCAGAACGAAGACACTGGTCTATGTGGTTGCACACTGCATCCAGGTGGCTCTTCAGATCCGCCGACGTGGTGTCAAGGATGGGTATACGGTAGCAGTGAAAACCGTCTTTTTCTGAGAGAGGCAACCATGGAGCGTCGAGGACCTGGACGAGATGCGTGATATGCTTCTCTAGCAAAGTGTCTTTTTCATAGATGGCGGCGAGAGAGCCAAGGAAGAGAGCTCCGGATGTTGTTGTAGGATTTGATGACATCGGCGAGGGGGGGAGGATCTGGTGCATGGGCGTACACATTGCCTGCTGGACAGCAAGCGGCACTGAATCAAAGCGAATCATGGTAGAGGGTGAAGAGGTAGAGTAAGGGGAGGCACCGGCGCTGAACTACAACAGGCCTATTTATCGATCCCGGTAATGAAGGTCTAGGACATCAACCCAGTCAGCTTTATATCCCCTTCCTGGAGCAAATGAGCGCACCGAGATTGACATCGAATATAACCCATTCCAAGGAGATTCTAAGCCTCCAAATCACCGGAATACAAGGAGATTGAATATATGACACGCTGTGAAAGAACTGTTAGGTGTGGCACATGAATGTAAAAGGAGAATCGACTGACGTACTGGGCTGGATTCATCATGCATCACTTTTCCCTCCTTTTCCGACCCCGCAAACGGTACCTGTAATTGGAATTCAGGGTCCGAAGGCCTAGACCAGACCCTTATCCATCATCTTCGAATTCCAACACGACCTTTTCGTTCTGCCTTGGAATTCGTCCATCAGTATATTCAGTACCGGATCATCTTCCTAAATGCCTTCGTCAATGGAAGATAATTCGATGCGTGTACAACTTCAGGAAATATTCATTACCTCCACTGTTCGGCTAAAATAAAAGTTTGATGTCTTTCAAGTGATTGAAAGGATGACTATCTATTTAAGGTACCGGTCCCGCTCTGACTGTTCCTGCGATATGTATCTCTGCAGGTAAGTATTTCGATCCTCCTCTCCGATCATGAAGTTACGGATGAATTTGGCGGAACGGAGTCGGAGCGTACAGGATCGTCGAAAAATAAAGGAGGTTTTTTTAACCGCAGCGATTCCGCAATCCAACCCCCAAAGCTAAACCAATACCAGGCTCCAGCCTGTTCTATCATGTCGCTATTTAAATTCATCATCTTACTCTTATGACCTCAATGTTAACGTGTTCTGATGAGTCAAAAAAGAAGCTTGACAGGAGTCTATTCATGAAGCAACCTTTGTTCTGCATCCGATGTATGTCTTGTTACATGGTGGAGTCTAGGTCTGTCAGATTTTCTGATTGGTACGCGTACCCTTTTTTGCTGAATAATTATTCTTGTTATGTTATTGGTGGCTTTTGACGTGGAATTGAGATTGCCGCGGTTACCACCCCTTGATCATGACTGCCCTATTGCGTTAGTTCACGATGTCCTGCCCTCATTCATTTTTTTTTTTCGCTTTCGACATACATCTATTGACGGAACGATTGGCGTCGACGCGGACTGGGTCGTACATTTCGTTTCCACCACGGTCTCGAAAAGTCTCGAGCTACCAGCCTTCGCTTCATCATCTGAGGTACAATAAAGTCTACATGCAATTGCGAACATCGTCCTTATGCGGTAAGCGCTAAGCGCCCTAAGTACTCCACTTGCCTTGTTCTTCATTTCGGCATTTATCTTCGGTGCCGGAATTCAGAATAGGCGGAATGTCGTGTTTTCCACACCAACAAGACGGCGAATGGACTACAGCCCAAAGAATCCGAGCTAGTGGTGGTTTTCTTTTCTAGAATTACTCCTATAAAAAGATAGCTTGTGTGACGTCGTAGGTAGAGAAATTTCTTGCCCTTGAATGCAAGCCTGAATAAATTTAAAGCCCCAATTTTCTGTGTTTCAGGTGTGGTAGCGCTTAGCGGAAATCTAGCACTGCACGTATTACGACTCGTGGTTCCATTTGGTGGCGCGTCGCGTGTAGACGGGGAACACTTGAATTGAAATTTCCACATCACGTGTATTTCACATGATCTATTGCGTCCCGTATGATTACATACTTTTCCATGCCTTGACCTTCAACCACCACCATCTAACGCGTCGACGGCAACGCTACGAACGTGCTATCCCATCCTGGTATGTACTTATCAAATTATAATATTCTCGACGCGTCGTTGCCAGCCGGAACAGCTCGCCGCAGGCATTGTCGTGTGCTAGGCGCCTGGCACATTATGGGTACCGGGCGCCTCTATCTACTGATCTACTGATGGATAACAGTTACAGGTTCTTTGACTCACACACGTCACCATTCTTTCGCGCATACATCCGGGTGCCCTGCGCCAGGCGGATGGACACCCCGCGATTGCTTGATACTCTGTAGTGGAAGAGATGTCAATCGCCAAAACACTGGGCACAAGAACCCTGTCGTATGGTCGCATTGAGATTTTCCCGGTCTGTCCCTTTATTGCTCTGCTAATGTCCCTTATATTCATTGTCGACAGGTCTCCTGACATCCTAATCTTGTTCCGGTATTAAATGTAGTGTCTGCGGTATCTTCGGCTGGGGCATAATTCCGGAAATATCTACTCCCTTTGTTCCGTGAACGGTTAGTGCAAACTACAAAAGAATTGATAGGTAAGGCTTGGCATCGAGTCCTCACCAATACATTTTTGACCTCCCCAAAGTCCTCACGGTTGAATATTTTATGCAGTTCGAGCAAGCGTTGATGCATATATATGGATAAAGGTAGAGACACCGGGGGAAGAGTGCTGCGCAAGACGAAACGTTGAAGACTAAAGTACAAGGGGTTCTCGGATGGGTGCACGCCTGTACTTCCCCGGAATCGCATTCATGAAGAATTTCACAGGCATCCAGGACTCAGTTGTAAATTCTTGGAATGCTCCGACAGTTTTTCTTCATCGACGCCCATTTCTGCACATTGAACAGACTTCCTAAATCAATCAGAGAAAAGACAAGGACCGCGCGAGATTGATCAGAGGTAGGCCCTCGTTTGCTTCCAGATTGTTACATCACCTGCCGAGACTTAGATTCTCACAAGTTGTTGTGTTCCAGCTTTTCCTTGTCGCAGCGAATGTGTACCGCAGTAGTGACGTTAAAAGGTGCGTCTCTTGGCAGGTGCAGGAAGATATTGACGACGAGTCTTTATAGGTAATAATCCCCCTGGTACTTCAATAAGCCACAAAATTTGAAGCCTACAACTTCAAAACTTCATACCCCACAAGTTTGATGTGAAACTCGTGCGCACCCAATTCGAGTGTAGGCAGCCCTTCCAGCGGCATGTTTCCCTGAGGCCGTATGCCAATCACCGCGATCAGACCTCTTTCCGCGCTCACCTGTATTTACTCGTGCATTTTCTTGGTCCCTAGGTGCATGATCTTCGCTCTCGTTTCTTTCATCTACCCGCCTACTCCCTTTCGTGCTTGGATTGAATGCTACAGACATGTCCCACATGATCAGTTGCCCAGGTCCTGAGACATCAACTTCATCCATTCCCAAGTCCCAGCTTCAGCTTTCCTTTCCGAGGCCAGTCCATTACGACCTATCTATTACCCCTCTTTCCCTGGAACGGTCAGGTGAAATGCCGCCTCTGGCCACGATAAGATAAGATTAGCCATGGGCTTCAGTGATGACGTCACCGTTGTTGTGCTATTCCTTCAGCACCCGAGACCGCCGTTTTTCGTTAACCCGGTCTCCTTTCCTCCTTAAAAGAAATCATGAATGGTCTCGATGGATCGATACAAGGAGCGGCGATGAATATCACGGAGACGCTTCAAGAGGAATCTCAGGAGAAGAATATCCAGCACATTAGGGACGCGCTCATGTTGGATGAAGAGAAATCAAAGAAGGCCGCATCGGTCCTGTCAACGTGCGTATCGGCGAGCTGTCTAGTGGATCCCGCTGACGCCCAAGATGTAGGCCATGGTGGGGTGCTGCGATTGGTATTCCTATGATTGCGGGGACGTTTGGGCCTGTAGCGAACCTGATGAGCGTATGTGCCCTCGCTCAGCCCTGGCGTGTTATGATCCCACCAGGTGGAACAGAAAACAACGGGGAGCGTATCCCTGATCCATCTTGGTGCGCCTTTCCTACTTGGACACGGCTTGAAGATCTCATTCATTGACACAGGTTACTCGTTTGCAATTCTGTCTCACTTGGATCTGCACTCATTGCGAATCTGTTTTTATCTTTTAATTTTGCACGGAAGGTGCGGTATGCAATCGCGCAGCCGTTAACGATCATTCTATGGTATGTAGTCACTCGCTTACATCTCAAAATCAGACAAGTTGACGTGTTGTCCGATAGGTACCTGTCGGCAGTGTTGTTGCTAGTTCCACTGAGTCTGACGAAGATTCTCATCATCAAACCGACGTACGACCATGCATTTTCGCAGTCGTACTACTATGCTCTCATTGCCACCGTTCTGTATGTGATCATATCTACCCTACTGCTCGTCAACGTTCTGGGGGCATACAAATTCCGTGCCTATTCTCCTTCATTCTCCGCTTTAACAATGCCACAGCGCACCCTTATGCTACAAACTATTGCTTTCTCTTTCTATCTTGCCCTGGGCGCGGGTGTTTTCGCTGCTATTGAGGACTGGGAGTTCGTCAATGGACTCTACTGGGCGGACTACACCCTGTTGACGATCGGGATAGGCACCGGCTTTCCGCTAACGACCCAGTTGGCTCGAGGGCTCATGATGCCGTATGCGGTAGGCGGGATTATGATGGTTGGTTTGATCGTCGGTAGTGTTCGAGATCTCGTGTTGGAGAGAGGAAGGGCGAGAGTGAAGCGGAGAGCTCTCAAGACTCAGAGGCGGAAATGGTGCAAGACCTCAAATAAGGAAGAAGAGAAGGAAGAGTTCGAGGCGATGAGAAAGATCGAGCAGCGGGCGGATATGTCACGGAAGTATCTCTCCCTAGCTGCATCAGCAACTGCCTTCTTTTTTCTGTGGCTGATGGGGGCATTGGTCTTCTGGTTTACGGAGGTTAGGCTGTTCCCATTCTTCTTTTGTCGATCTTGGTTGACATTGCGGTTTTTCTAGTCGCCACAACAGTGGACTTACTTCGATTCCATGTACTTCTCCTATACCTCCCTCTTGACAGTTGGCTACGGGGACCTCTATCCGGAATCAAACTCTGGAAAACCGTTTTTCGTCATATGGACTCTGCTTGCTGTTCCCACAATGACGATCCTAATTTCGAACCTTGGTGATACTGTTGTGGGGTGGCTCGAGATGGGAACGATATGGCTGGCACACTATACTATCCTTCCTGACCGCAAGACTATGAAAGAGCTCAACGAGAGCAGCGACTCCGTAGATTCCAGGGAACTCAAATTCGACGTGCAGATGCTCGGGGACATCATTGCGCAAGAGGAAGAGAAACGTGGCATGCATCGTGGGACCACGCTTGCAAAGTCCATAAAGAGAGTTGTCAAAGACACGGGAAGGAAGTCGCCGAAGAAGTACCGTTGGGAAGAGTGGCAATACTACCTAGCTCTACTCGGGATGCCGCAATCGGAGGAAGAGAGCTTCTGGCTTGCCGACGACGGACCGTTGTTCAGTGATATGTCCGAGTCGAGTTGGCTATTGTGGAAGCTCTGTGAGAAGCTGGAGTCGGTGATGGATCAGGAGTTCAGGGATTTGGAGAATGGGAACGTACGGCCGGACGAGTTGGACTAATATGGACGGGACTACTCTCCCTCCGGATTTATTTTGCGCCAGATTTGAATTTGTCGAAGGCTGACAAGGACTATTATCTGCCAACTATATGTTGGACTGAACAGAATTGGCCGCGGAACTAGATCGGCCTACAGAAGATGAAGATCTGGGCGACAGGGATATCTAGTCGTCTTATTGGTGAATATCCTTCTCTTTTGGTGCGCTCCTAAATTTCTGGTAGTGAACGTTGGATCTGTCATCACCATATGTGATCGATTTTGTATTTGGAGGGCAAGTATTGTGTCGGATCGTCTCATTCTTTGCTTCTGTTCTCTAGGGCTTTTATGCGTAGGATATCATTTCTTAAATTTGATTTTCGACAAAAACAGTGTCGACTAACATCAGATTACAACACTTACGTGTATTCGTATCTTACATTAATCATACTTTGTTCCAGGCATTGCTATCTGGTACGCAGTACTTCAGATGGACTTTTTTGTAGCCTCTCATCGACGTCTGGTGCAGATCAATTTGAGCGTCGATTGATATATAAAGTTGACTCTGATGTTGCAGGCGGGGGAACAGCCCTTCCATCCAGTGGACCAGCGAACTTGGAACATTGTATCACAAATCTACAACTAAAATGTCGTGTTCAGTTGGATCCGATGATCTTATCCACTTCCCCAACATCCTGTACAGCATGCGGTCATAGTCAAGTAGTATCGTGTGGACGCTCTTTCTTCGTGTCCCGTTACGTTGAAGTTGATCTCGAATTGGAACCAGTTTCCTCAAGATACAAGGCTTTGATTATAGTCAATGGTCGAGAGCCTGATTTTCTTGACCTGTACGACTTCATTATAACGCCCATTGTCTAGTATGTCATTCAACATCATTTATCTTGTCGATTCCAACCCTAGAACTTTCTCTGACGCGTATCCGCCTATCTCCAAATTCAAGCAAAATTGAGTATCACTAGGGAGCATATCGCCGAAGAATTTAGGAGACGCCAATGAACCGGTCCTGCCTTGCAATCATTATCTGCGGATCTCAAGTCTGCTGTGATGAGAAATTATTTGGAAACTATCGTCTCTGATTGCTAGTGAGGACTCGTCATTTGAGATACTTTCTTGAGAACGTCTTGGCTTGGCCTCCTCCTGACGGCCGTTGGTTTGTCAAGGTGATACCGACCTTACTGGAGTTAGCAAGCCATCACGAAATGATACATCCTGTGCTCGAGTTTATGTACTAGTTGGAATTTCTTCACTTCGGAGTCGTGGACATTCCGCTCACTCCGCATTCATGTCAGTATCTCTCGTATAATCCATGTTTGTTCGAAAACCGTCTACGGTAACCAGCGCGTTGTGTATTGAAATGTCATCATATAGAGATTAGGATCATCCTGACATCAAGCATACAATTTCAAACAAAAAATATGGTCCATCATCACGATGATGACATGCTCGAAAGTCTTTTATAGATGGGGAATAAACTTAGTGCAGCTAACCTCCTCCAGTGCGCCTGGTTCGAGGAATCTGATGGAAAGAAAAGCCCCTGTCAATAGCATCATCCTTGCGATGAGATATAATAGGAGCAAAAGAAGAGTAGCTGCTTGGATGGCGCGCACAATCTTCCGCTTGGGCATTATCTTGATGAAGGCAAGTTGCATTGCCAAAACAACAGGAACTACAGCTATAACAAGGGATGACGTCCGCCAAATAACGCGCTCTGGAACAGAAGCAAAGGCGAATGACCAAGCGAGGCAGTGGATTCCACCGAAGAGCGTTCCAATGGCGGCACCAAAGTACGCAATGTACCATGTCTTCTTGTAATCCAATGCACCAGCCCAGAGTGTCGGTACACCGCCGTAGGCGCTACTCCAGCCACGTCCAAACAATATCTTCCCCATGGTTTGACGATACCACCGAAGTGCGGATTGGAAAGCTTCTGTGGTGAAGCGCTCGTATGTGGCATAGGGGAACCATTGCTTTGCTTCGGTGTATGTGTAATCGAAGAATGGGAATTGGTGTACATCTGAGTAGCGACGTCTGAGGCCAGTATTTTGGGAAGAACGAAGAAGGGAACTAGGTAGTGAAGAGGAGATGTGCGGTGAGCTGTTGTTATGCTGTGTTCTGTCGAGTGACAAAGTTTCAAGAGACCTTATATCTGGTACGTATACAGAGAAAACGATAGAGCTATGGCTTGCAAAAGTCATAGTATCCACGCTTTCGTAGAACTCCCTTTCTTCAAAAATTGTGCAGGCATTGATCGGGCAGCGCACATCAAGCGGTTTGTGCCACCACAAGATGTAGGTGAAGATATTTAGAACCGCAAATGCGAGAGTCGCGGTTTCCAATTGGGTAATGGGAAGAGATTCATTGAACCGAGCGAGATACTGAATGACAAACCAGGTTGTCTGAACAACAGCGACGACCTTCGACAAAGCATCTCCTTTGCTGCGATCTTGGAGCTCTTCCTCAGTTATGCGAGATATCGACGACAAGTCCAATCCAGGACGAACCGAAAATGATTTTTGGAAGAGTGCTAGACCGTCTAGATGCAACAGATCTGAGATTTTTATGGGTGTTCCTCCAGCGCCAATGAATCCACCCATACTTATAAAGAAACCATGTGTCATCGTCAAGTTGAAGTCTAGGATCAGGGTAAGTCTTCACGGACTGAAACGGAAGATATAAGTAGTCTCTCACGTACGTTTAGATATTGTTGATGCTACTATCCACTGACGAAAGGCCCAGATAATTATGACTTCTGGAACCAAAATAGCTATGACCATGAGCTTCAATCTGTGGAATACGGTGAAAGCCCATCCACGAGGTTTGAGATCGGGACCTGGAATGTTGGGATGTACAGCGATCCAAGTGCAAGCAAAAATCGTTGCAATGCAGCTGAATACTACCTCCCAGGCACTTCGGTATTCTGGAAATTCATTCAAGTGACCATTGTTCGGAGCACTTCTGGCCTGGGCAGACATCTGCAATAGCACAAGGATTATATTGCATGAATATGAGATCATAAATGAGGTTTCTTGAATACATTTGCGGAAATATGTGACAATATATACTCACCTAGAAGGTCAGCTAACAACAAAGGTGAGGAGGCAGGGACCTGGCGCACCCTCCAAAGCTGTTCGTGAGATACCTGATGATAAGGATCACATTAGATTCAAGGCATGCGCCGGTTCCTTATTCTCGGATGATTTTTCCCATCTGCCAGATTCAACTATCAGTCTGGCTAGGAGGCAGCGTGAAGCGTGAAGCATGATGATCGAGAAGGGGGCAAAAAATGCGAGGATAAATGTATGGGTAGGTGTAAGACGTATTTCAAAGATTAGGCCCACACGAACCCCGTCCCGGACTTCCAAACTCGGCTAACCGTGCCGAAGCGTACTGACCGAGCGCTAACCATTCTTGCGCAGCTTTGCACCACGTTTGACATATATTTTCCGGAGAAATGGTCACCCCTGTTCGAAACAGGGCAGAGGAGACTCATGGACAGATTTCAAGCCGGGATTTACACACTAATGAAGGCAATAACTGGATGATAGCTTTAGTCACTGTGGTACGTTGACGGTGCATAAACCATGTATCACTATCATTGACCTTGGTTCAACTGTTTTTTCATCTGAAGACTATGATCACCTATTTCCGAGTTGTCTCCCCCCTCCAAGAGGCGTCGGTAGAATCTTCCGGGACGGTCATGAGATATCTGTCGTTCACAGACGTATGGCCAGAATACGGATTTGGCCAGTGATGAGCTGATTTCTCTCTATGATCGATGGATCAGACCCACGAATCTCCAAGTGACTGTCGTGCAGATGGGTCTTCGTGAGCTCCATCAGATAGCTACAGGAGGTTGAGGATTTGAGGCTAAAATCTTTGTTGGCCGCCATTGATTGGCATTTTATGGTTGTGGTCTGTCAAAATGTATGTCCCTTGTCTTTTCGGTATCTCTTGACGGAATATTAACGAGGGGCTATATTAGATCTCCCTTTTTGCTCTGTGTCGCTAAAGCACCCGCCTCAAGTCTATCTAAAGCTACATCTGGGTCCGATACCGCTTCTTTGCCTTCGCAAATCTGACTGGCTTCTTCGGGGCGAGCTTTCTAGCATTCGCCTTTTTTGTAATAGTGACAGATTCCTCAAGTGTAGGTGGATTGCGTGTTGGATGGGGCCGGGATGGCTGGTCATAGATCCAGACATTATCCTCTTGAAATGGCTGCGGATCTGGAGTAGACATCAGCAAGTTAGACGCGGGTGCTTAGTTGGGGGTTGTCACGATCATCAAGACGGTGGTAGTGACAGTGTGGCTAAGATTCCAGTTTTTTGTTAGAGAGTAGGCGCCTCTTTGTGATTTCCTCATTGTTTATAAACGCTATGACTTATCATCGTTCTTCAAGGTCAAAAGTACAACACGACCCTTGTCATTGTTAAACCAGTTCAGTCAGCAACCTCTACGAAAGCTAGGCCATAAATCTTAGGAGAAACTGGAGTATCAAAGGGCAGTTACCACTTACAGGTGACTGGCGACGCTCGCAGAGTCTTAATCGGTTCACGTCGATATTTAAACGAACTTTGATGGACACGAGGATACTGAAACACTGGCCACCTTCCGTTCGCCGATCCGCCCTTGGACCCGCCTCGATGATGTACGCACTATCTCGGACAGTCAATTATTATCAATTGACCTCGAACATCGAATTACCATTTCTTGCGTTTCGTTTGGCTGTGGAAAGACACCGGATCGAAATTGCCGGGGTGTCATCAATGACATAAAAACAGCACTCCAGTTGTCAGTCTCACGTATTCGGTTCTCTCTCTCTTTCTTCCTAATGCTAGCCACAAAATTTGACGGCCGTGCCATGCTGGCAGAGACGATAGCCAGTGGACCAGAACCCCGCGTTTTCTAAGATAAACATGAAGAAAGGGTTTGGCGGAAGTTCAGACTGGCACAGGCTCTGAGAATTTTTGGTAGGAGCTCCTTCGAGACTGGAAAAATGAAATCGTGACGAGTTCACCAGGAAACCGCGGCTATGATGAAGGAATTGCAGGACACATCACAGTCAGGGTATGTACATCTCAAATCATCGCCTTTTCCCCTTGCTCACCGCCCATTCTAGGATCCAATTGAGACGGAATGCTTCTGGGTCAATCCTTCGGTACTACCGTCCAGCAAATTTCGCCAGCTCACCCAACAGATTCTAGGGTCTCCATTTCAAGCTGATACATTGATGGCTCACAGGCAGGAAGGATATGAAGTCCAAGGTTGACATCCAACAATGTCACTTCTGGGACTCTTCCAGGCAGAATGTATAGAATAGTCCTTCCTTTCCCTTCGGATGGTTCTAGTGTATACCACGGGAAAATCTGATGCGGTGGCAGCAACGAATTAAGAGGCGTCCAACTGTTTCTATGATGTGTATCTGATACTTGTAAAGAAGATGATAATATCCGTCAGTGTTACTGTTTCAGATACCCGAAGACATTCTTCTCCTCATTCTCTAGTAAATCAAACTCCATTTTACCACTGAACCACCCAGCAATCTTATTCCCAACTTTCGAACCTGTCTCTGCAGCCTGGTGGGGCGGAATCTTCACTGTCTCCCCGGCAGCATCAGCGAGGAGCTGAACCTGACATGACTTCTCAAGGGAAATGTAAAAGTATACAGCCGCCTCGATTGTGTCACAAGCGACGAGGAGCCCGTGATTCTACCAGCACGTCAGTTCTTGCTTGTAAAGATATCGAGCATGCGATATACCTGGAGGATAGCCGCCTGCCACGCATTAGTGAGCGATGTATACCCGGAGACCGGATAAAGAAATACAGACCTTGTGTGATCCCAACGCTTTAGCAATCGCCTCGCCCTCTTCGACATCAAGCGCAATGCCTCTGTAGTCCGTGTAAACCGCATGATCCTACGTCTACGTCAGCATCACGTCGTTCTTCAATTGATTAACGTACATTATAGAATGCACAACTATCTTGCGAAATCATGTCCAGCGGCTTCCCCAGGGCTGCAAAGGCCTTGCCATATACGGAATGCGAATGCGCCGCGCATATAACGTCAGGTCTGGCTGCATGGATCCTCGAATGTATGAGAAAGGCCGCAGTATTCAACAAGGGAAATTTCCCCGCTTGTAAGACCTTTCCCTGGGAGTCCACCAGGAGGAGATCCTCCGGTTGTATCAGCTTGAAGTGGATACCCTAGAAACTGTTAGGCGGGCTGATGAAATTCGCTGGACGGCAGTACCCAAGGGTTGACCCAGAAGCACTCTGTCTCAATTGAATCCTGGAATGGGCAGTGAGCAAGGGGAAAGGGCGATGATTTGAGATGTACATACCCTGACTGTGATGTGTCCTGCAATTCCTTCATCATAACCACGGTTTCCTGGTGAGCTCGTCACAATTTCATTTTTCCAGTCTCGAAGGAGCTCCTACCAAAAATTCTCAGAGCCTGTGCCAGTCTGAACTTTCGCCAAGCCCTTTCTTCATGTTTATCTTCGAAAACGCGAGGTTTTGGTCCGTTGGCTATTGTCGCTGCCAGCATGGCACGGCCGTCGAGTTTCGTGGCTAGCATTAGGAAGAAAGAGAGAGAGAACCGAATATGTGAGACTGACAACTCGAGTTCTATTCTTATGTCATTGATGACACCCCGGCATTTCCGGACCGGTGTCCTTCTGCAGCCAAAGGTAACGCAAGAAATGGCTAATCAATGTTTGAAGTCAGCTGATAATAATTGGCTGTTCAAGAGAGGTCCACATCACCGAGGCGGGTTGGAGAATAAAGGTGGGCAGTATTTCAGTATTCTCGCCCAAGTTCAGTCAAATATCGACGTGAACCGACCAAGACTCTTGCGAGCGTCGCCAGTCAACTGTAAGTTGTAACTGACCCTTTGATACTCCAGTTTCGGCTAAGATCCATGGCCCAGCATTCGCAGAGGTCGCTGATAGAACTGACTTAAGAGTGTGTATCTGAGATGACAAGACAAAGGGGAAGTATTGTCTGCCTAACAAGGCTCGTGTTGTCCTTTTTGACCTCGAAGGACGATAATAAGCGACTGCGTTTATAAACCGCCAGGAGATAATAAATAGGCACCTATTCTCCATCAAACAGCTGGAACCTGAGCCATTGCACGGTCCTCAACATGATCGTGATAACGGCAAACCAAGCACCCACGTCTAACTTGCGGATGTCTACTCCAGAGCCGCAGCCACCTCAAGAGGGCAATGTCTGGATCTTTGACCGGCCATCCCCGCCCCGTCCAACATATAACTTGTCCATATTCGAGGAATCGATTGCCGCAAGTACAAAAAAGGCGGAGGATAAAAAGGTCACCCCCAAGAAGAAAGTCAGATTTGCGAAGATAAAAAAGCGGTATCGGACCCAGATGTAGTTTTGGACAGACTTGAGGCGGGTGTTTCAACGACAAAGAGCAGAAAAGGGAGACCTAATGTAGTCTGTCATTGATATTTCGTCCAGAGATACCGAAAAGACATGCGACGTACATTTTTGACGGACAACATCCATAGAATGTCAATCGATGGCAGTTTAAAGATCCTACTAGCCGCAAGTCCTCAAGCTCCTATGGGCTGACGGAGCCCACGAAGATCCATCTGCACTACGACCACTAGGAGAGTCGTGGGTCTGATCCATTGATCGTGGAGGAAAATCAATTCGCTTGCGTAATGTATGCAGAGTCTGCATTCTGATAAGTCTGTGGACGATACACGGATATCTCTGACCGTCCCGAAAGTTTCTACTAACCCCCTTTGGAGGGGGTCAGCTCGGAAACAGGTGATTTGAGTCGTGCAATGGTTTTAAAAAATCACTCGAGCCAAGGTCAATGATAGCGAAACACGGTCTACGCACTGTCAACGTACCACAGTTAAGCTAACAGATTATCACTTTCAATACTCGCCCCACTCATGTGTAAAGCCCAGCTTGGAATCTATTAGGAGTCGTCCTATTTCGAACAAGGGCATCCATTTCTTCGGAATATATGTCAAATGCGGTGCAAAGCTGAGCAAGAATAATTCGGCATAAGTAGAATTGACGTTTCTATGGGTAAGTGGCACCCGGCGACTGGCCGTAACCTCATGTACGTACAAAAAACAGAGGCTTCGGCACGATTGGCCGGTTTGGAAGTCTGGACCATCGAGCGGGCGGACATTTCCTCCATGCACACATTTATCCTCGTTTTTCTCTTTGCCCTGTTTTCGATCGTACATCACCGTTAACTCCTGGAAAGGCTTACAGTATTTTCTAGCACATGGATAAGAAAACAAAAAACCGGCACATGCCTGGTATCTACTGTGATTCTTATCATTAGGTATCTCACGGACAACTTTGGAAGGTGTGCTAGGTAATCGTACCCTTCCTCCCCATCTATACTTCGAGCTGACCTTCTACCATGAAAATGGCTATTGCAAGCGATTTCAATATGTGCTGGTTGTATCCAAGCAATTGTAGTCAATTTCATTGATTCTGGTGATTCTGTCTAATTTGAATGATTGTATAATGATTACATCCGCTCAGGATTTTTCTGATGAAACTGAGGAAGAGCTTTTCCGGCATGGGCGCTGTATTATCAAGTGTATTATCTTTTTAACCATGTCCTACGAAATCTTCCTTACTAATTAGATTGTATCATAATACCTAACAACTGGTCCATGCATCACAATAGTCTTTGGGACGCACACCGTGGCGACCCACGTCGTCAACGCACTCATACTGAAACCCTCTTTAGCTTCTTCAGTTTCGACCGTCAGCACTTGAAGCTCATCCACACTGAGTTGAGGTCGACTAAGAGCTTGATCAAGCACTGCCCAACCGGGGGCTTTAGTTGGAAACTTGTTCCAGACCTCACGGGGAATATTTTCGATATCGACCTCGACTTCTACGGCAAGCCTGCGGAAATGGTGTGATGGCTTGAGCTGGTTGAGCGTGGAGGCCCACCAGTTGAGCATCTTATTCGTCTCGTAGTTGCCGGTGATGAAGATGCAGACACGCAGATTATCGATGGTGGAGCTGAGGGCAAGAGGTGCAAGAGGACTCACTGTATGATCCAATTAGTGGCGAAAACGAGTTGATGGCATATGAACTTACCTATATTGAAATTGTCGATGTCGATGACCTCAAGGTCGGGACACAAACTGATGAAACGATTAAGTCGACGAACGAAGTTATCATCGTTGCATATGATATTCGAACGATGCCGAATAGTGAGCTTCAACAGATTGCGCAAAGCGACTGGAGAGCGGCGACTGGCGAAAAGATCGAGAAAGACCCATCCTGTGGGGGTGTCAATGTAAATGAAGAGATCCTCAATCTCTGGCCCTCGCTGTTCGTGACGAATTTGGCTGGCACTGACAGAAATGGCCTCCACGGGGTCCACATGGGCGCTGTTGCCCGACTCGTACTCTGGAATAGAGACCGTTTGCACCTGTAGGCCCTCTAATTTTGGAAAAGACCTGATCATGTAGATAAATTGATCCTCGCTGCACGCGACTGTGATTAAATTCAGATGGCGGACGTTTGGAAAGGAAGAGATTGCCCTGATTAGGACCGGAGGGTTTCTGGCCTGGAGAAAGTTATGGGACCAGATGTTCACGAGGTCGATGGGGAAGCGAGGATCCTTGAGTTTCTCGAGGATTAGAGGGAAATACTCGTCATACCCGAGATACTCAGTCTGGCCGTCCTGGCCGTCCACGTCCAAGAATTTCTTGTCGATACCTGAAGATCTAGGAGGAGGGAATGCTAGATACCCGAGCGCTGATGGTAGATCGGAAACGGATTGCATATGGGCATACAGGGCACAAGTCGTGTACGTCTGGCCTTTCCCATATTTGAGGTAGTCTTCTAAACGCGGTGATTTGACAGTAGGTGTTCTGTGTCGAGGCGTCATTCTAACGATGAGATGAGAAGGCGAGGAGAGCGGTACAGGTCGGAAGCTACCCCAGGTATGTCTGAATCAAGATGGGTTGGAACGAGCAAAGGAGACACGCGTTTATATCCTCGAAGATGTTGAGCCACTTATGGGTTGCTGAAGCATAGCTCCGAGTTAGGAATTTTCAAACGAATGCCTAATCCATAACCATCACGGTATTGTTTACACTCAGACATTCAGAAACATACACGTACCGACACGTCAAGACGTCCGAGCCATTATGGCCAAGTATGGGTACAATGAAGTCTATTATCCCTCTTAATTCGTGACGTCGGCTATCCCGGTTTATCCATGATAGCTTGTGGGTGAGGACGAAGTCGGAGTAGTAAAAGTCGACATCCATTGTGAAGCACAATCAAAACGGGAGCCTCGAGGCAGATAAAGTCCCAGGGTGCAAGATTTTGCGTCGGACCGGAAGTATCACCAGTTTACACGAGGAAAGTCAAGGTCGAAGTAGGCTCGCTACTAGCAATAAGTACCTCGAGCAGCTGCACGAGGATCTCGCAATACCCAATCTGCTATGCTGGGAAATAATTACTAGTCGGAATAAATTTTCTGTAAAATTTCTTACGGGTTTGGGGCAAAGCCACAGCAGAAGAAGGAAAATGCTTCAATCATATGCCGGAAAGTGATACAATAGTGTGTTGCTTGGAAACTTCTGACAGCTGAAGGATGCCTAGGAGACGATGCAATCTAGCTAAGACAACTCTTCAACAGTGTTCTGGAGGCTACGCTTCGTTCTACGAGAAGGTTTCGAGTAGATTAACAGCATGTCGAATAGGATAAATCATTGTAAAAAAAAATTAGCGACGAGGAACATATTTGCACTCACAATCCGGAATGTTCGGCGAGCCTGAGTTGTTCGGGCGAGAAGCACGTCCGGGTCCGCCACGTGGCTCTCGTTCCCTTCAATCAATCGTTTGGCCACAGCCTGAGATGCCATCTATACGGCAATCCTCAATAGTTGTCTCCTGTACGTCCGGAGCGTTCTGGACTCTTGTGAGTGACCGGAGACTGTGGAAGTCTTGGCACCAAAAGTCAGGGCTTTTCTTCTGGAGATTTAAATTCCATTCTAGGTCATCTTTTGAAAATTATTTGCACATGTGTTTTCTCCGGAATCTGTCTTGTGTCTATGCCGCGGGGTCAGCAGACGGTTAGAGTCCAATCATGTCTTCGAACCGCCGAGCATACGGAGACGCTGCAACCCGGACCGAAGAGCCTGGTATCTCAAATCGTTCCACAGTTAGAAGAACAATGATTATTGATGATATAGTACAGACGAAGCAAAGAGGATCGACTCGTAGCATTGTGGTCTCGTTTGGGTACAAAGGCCTCCATTGTCAGTTGCAGGTGAGTAAGCGCCTTGAGTCCCGGTTTCGCAGTCCGCTGATTGGCAGGATGTAGATGTTGGCTTATTGTGAGTACGCTGTGGCGGATTTGGGGCCAAAGTAACTGCTGCTCTCAGGATATATACGGCCTGATTTCCTATGACTATCTATCGTTGTCCAGTCGAATCTAGTATGTTCCCTTCTCGTCTGTCCTTGACAGGTGTTAACCTGTCCTCGTTTATGCAGCTATGACATCGAAGATATTCTTCAGTTCGTACCTGACACTGGGCCAAGGCCAAGTGTACCCCTGCCGGGATTTGTACATGCACATTCAGAACTCCCCTTCGGTTCTCCTTTCTTTGGCTCGCTTCGATCTGACGGTCTCATGCTTACTCTTTCCATCCGAAACGGGAGGGGATGAGCTGGTGATCGACGATCCCAATTCTTCTATCCTTGGACGCGACCAGTTCTTCCTTGCCTTGGTCGAATATCTTAAGGATCCGCAACTTCCGATTTCCCGCCTAAAGCTGTCTGGTTTGAACTGGTTCAACGTCCCTCAAGTAGGATCGTGGCACGCCGCGCTTACATCGTTCCCTAAGGTTTCCTCGTTGTCCCTGAACGGCATCATGTGTGAAGAAGTCCACTTTCTTACCATGATTCGATCGTTCCGTGCCTTGACTAACCTACAACTTGATGAAAACAAGATACGGGCGTACGAGGTGAAAAAAGGTTGGGAGGCGGAGAAGACGGAATCGCAATATGCGAACATAGAAGACATTCGTAGGAGCCAGCGAGGGCCAGAACTAATCTCTCTTGAGGTTGGTCTCACCACCTTTTCCGACTTGATCGTGCTCGACCTTTTTGCGACTCGGAACTCCCCCGTTGTCCTGCATCATTTGAGGGAGCTTACAATTCGGGACTATTCCGATATTGTCCGCGACATAAGCTTCGCTCGCCGCCTCAACACCCTTCTAGAATTGACGACAGACCTGTTTGATCTCGACCTGGACAGTTTCATAATCAGTATGTGTATACAATGTTGTTATATGATTATCTATTGACTATCAAACTATACTAGCCCGATCTCTTCCTCCTCTGAATATTCCGAACCTTCACTGGTTTCGCTTCAGCATCCACCTGGACTCTGCCTATGAGATGGACGGGGTGATATTTTGGTGGATAGCTACGCTTGTCGCTCTGCCGAGGGAAAACCAACTCAGGATGATCACAGTTACGGTAGACATCGATCTTGTCGACAGCCCGGGTGTGTCGTTCCCCCGTGATCTCTCTGCGTGGACGGCGTTAGACCGAGCAATATGCCGTGATGAAATTCAATTAGAGGAGCTCTTTTTCAAGATTTCCGCCCCCGACACTAACAACAAAGGGCGTCTCTATCGCTGGATATGCACGCGGTGCCTTCCTGTGAGCTGTCAACGATATGCGTCGCGATACAAAGAGGATGACTCGTGCTTTACCTTGTTGAATGACTTGGATGAGGTGGTGGACCTAAAGGACCTTATGTAACACAGCAGAAAGATCTGGGAAAGTGTGTCGAGCTGACTTCTAAGGTTAGGGTTACAATACATTGTATGTCTGTGTTGTTTTCAAATTGCTATCGTGACGTACCTTCTTTCTCTGCACTATCACTATGGACGACGAAACGGCAGAAATTGAACTGGTGCGTCTGACACGACTATGCGGATAAATGGAACCTCAAGTTTTGTAGTTGGAGCAAAACCTCAATAAAACAAGGCAAATATCTCAAAGAATGACAAGTAAATTCCACGCGTATTGTCGTCGACAATCACTTAACCAAGCAGCCATTCTTAACAGTTTCGACACCCGCCTAGCTAAACTAGAAAAGTCTATACTGCCGCTTTATACGTCTACGCAGATAATCAACCGACGTGCAAGCAGTAGGCTGCATTTCTTCAATGAGGAATGGAGGACTAACGCCTAGCAGACATAGAGAAGGCTTTACTTAAGATAGATGAGCTGGCTAGTAATCAGGAAGGAATTGCCGTTGAGGAGGCGTTGATTCTCCGTGGGTAGGTGCACTCCTTCCTTCTCTATTCGCATTGCTTACCACAAGCAGACCACAGCCTAACCAGCTTGATGCATACAAGGATGCATTGGAGCGTCTCAATGCAGCTATTGCTTTTAAGGGCTCTGAGGGTAACTCACTGGAAACAGTGCGTTTTACTTTCCATTTTGTTTTCACTTTGCTGATATCAGTTTTAGGCCCGGCTGGTCGAAACTGGAGCCAAGAAACTGACACAGTTCTACACCAAACTCGTCGCAGAAGGCTCATCAGGCTCCATGCCACCACCAGGCTCCGATATTCCTATTAATCCTTTTCCGCCGTCACTCCTTGAGACTCTCGTGCCCTTGGTTGCATTTCTACGCACGTTACCGTTGCCTTCGACACACCCGTCACACCCCGCTTCGTCTGCCATATTGTCTACACTTAAAGAGGCACAGAGGGGATATGCCGACATGCGCGGGGCGTGGTGTCGCAAGTGTCTAGAGGGCCAGGGCAGGCGAGTTTTAGACCGCGCTGACACCATTGACCCTATAGCAGCCGGTCTAGAGTTTGGCAAATGGACTGAATCGATACTGGATGTCGCCGAGGTTCGTCTTCATTCCTCGGTCTCCTGCAACTTTTTTGAAAATGTATACAGGAGGAATTTAACCTTCTGGAGGACCTCTCGCCACTTTCGAATCCGCAGCTTGCGTATGGTGCTCTCATGAACCCAATTCTTGGGCTCTTCAGCAGTACACTCAACTCTCTTATCGGTTTCATCAAGCGCTCCCTGCACAAGTACAACTTTTTGGCCCTTTCCTCATACGAGTATATGCTCTCTTTGCAAACTCGATGGGACAAGACTGTGGCTCGAAGGGGTACTGACGCTCGGAAAGAGGCAAACGAATTTAGGGATGGCTTGCAAAGCTTGCGAAATGTCTGCCTCCGGAGTTTCCCAGAGTTCCTAGCCGATGTGAAAATGGCGTCAATGGGTAAGGGTGGGGAGTTAGGCACCACGCTTGCGGATTTTGTCGTCTCTGTATGTGTCCTCTTGGTTATACTTCATACTAGTGCTTAGCGTTCGGCAGACTGTCAAGTATCTTGACCGCATCCCCGAAGTGCAGAGCGCCGCGGGTGCTGCATTAGTTACCCTGGGTGATGGGAACTGGAAAATGGGTGAGGGTGTCCAGGTGGGAAAAGCCTCTAAACTTGGGGAAGGTGATGAGCATGTCATCCTGGAGCATTACGTCTGTGAGTGAGGTCATTCACCAATGTTTGTACCATATTGAAGCATGTTGTTGTAGATGACGTGGTCAATACGACCATTAACAGCCTTAACGTATTGTCGCGTACACAGAAGCGAGCCGTACTTTCTTCTATCTTTCTCCTCAACAACATAGCCTTCCTTCGGCGAAACGTTCTCTTGGAATCCAAGCATGATGCATTGCTCGATATGCTTTCTAAGCCAACGCAAGATGTCATAAATTCTAATTTCCGTCTGGCCAAGGCAGCGTACTTTGAAAGCAACTTTTCGCCTCTTATACAGGCGCTAACCGAAGATTCTAAGGAGAAGGGCAAAGCAGCTACGAAGGAGAGGTTTACGAGGTTCTACGACTTGTTTGACGAGGTCATCGAACGACATCGGGGCGTAGTATCTGTCTTGGAGGACGACGAGGAAGGGCGAGCGGAAATCGGGGAAGAGGTAGTCAAATTGGTTATACCGTCACTCGAAAGGTTCATAGCCAAGCATAGAGAGAAGGAGTTTAGTAAAAGTGAGTTCAGTATCGCTTGCTCGCGGTGATATCACTGATCCTATATCATAGATCCCCAGAAGTGTACGTTTCGTTGTTCTGTTTCCGTGATGGTTGTTTACTGATTTTCTTCCCATAGATATAAGACTTTCAGTAGAAGATGTAGAAATGCAGCTGCGATCTATATATAAATGATGTACGAATGGTATACATTCCTAGCGACCTTGTTGTATAGAGGTTGCTATGTAGCCCTCCAGAGCGACCGGAACGGCTGGGCCGTTCATATTACCGAACAATACTTGGCCCTTGCCTACCGAGAGCCGAGACCTGATCCTCGTGATGCCACAGTCGCAATGAGATCAGATTCAATTGCACTCATGGACTAGCATCTCCAACATTTCCTGCATTGCAGCTGCTATCAACGAGTTGACATCGTATCTATGGCCAAATAGAAACTTGATTTGTATTGTGTCCCCGGCCTGGCATCCATCAGATTAGCACCGCCTTGTATGCTAATTGCGATTTCGTGATTGCAGCTAAGGTGCCGAATAAACCCCGCGCGCATTTAATCCAGCGCTAAAAGCGCGTGCCAAACAAATGGCAAGTCGACGTTCCATTTAGTAATTTTCTTACTCTGATATTATTCAACAAGGGACTCTTTGAAATTCCTTCTGATTCATTCTGCGGATCACATTAACAGAGTCATCAACATGATGATCTTTCAGCAACGTTTCAAATCAAAAGGACTGAGCGCCGGCGTCTGTTTCCACAACTTCGGTCTGTGACCTACTTTTACGTTCCCTCTCGAGCTTGGCATATGCCGTTCCTCTTTCTGCTGTACCTCGTTTAGAAACCTAGAAAAGTAAGTCTTCATATTCGTCGTATAAAGAACAGTGGCATATGCTCATCGTTCATCTCTGCATAGTGTCAACGGACACTTATGCTGGCCAGGATATCGTTGCCACTTTCAACTGTCTTCAGCTTTTGGGCTTAACTCTGCTGCTGCTCGTTTTGTTACCTACTTTGTATTGTGAACGTATCATAAGGATGAGGACGTGGCATACAATGATCCTTTCTGGGATCATATACAGCCTCTGCTACATGACCCTAATGATTCTCGGTCAGCAAACGGGACCCCCACCCTCATTTGCGATTTGTCTTTTTCAAACCTGCTTGATCTATTGTGCCCCTGTGTTGTGTGTATTTCTGTCTGTAATTTTCTATTCCTGACGGCACGTTTCCAGACTGATGTCGTTCGCTCTGGCATTCCTGGTTGATGTAAGCTCGTTCTTTCGTGAACTCTTCCCATGACACATTCGTTGCGTCAATAGCTCTTCCTTATTTTGACTCATGCGATAAATGGGAGTGCACGATCGTCATCGGCCTGGGTACAGATATCTGTAAGTTGTGTTTGTTCCGGTTGATTCTTACGCTCATGTAGCATGCATCCAGCTAATAGCATTTCCTTCGTTCATATATGCAATGGTTTTCTTCATAACACTCTCGGTAACAGGAGTACCCTCCCACATACAAAATATATGTTCAATCGTGCTATAGAAAGGTCTTCAAGAACGTGACACCATCGAACGTAATGAAGCTAACTTATATTGTCATTCAACGGCCCCCACTCCGTGAGTCCTTATCCAGTTAGCAGCGTTATCGGTGACATTGTTTGGCAGGAGCATTTTTACCGCTATAGTCGTCCTGATTGAAGCGATAACTATGGTTGTTTTGGAAGGTAGGCCCGAGGAAGATACGTGCGCCTTATGCAGCTCATAAGATGTTTAAGTTTACATGGTATTCCTTCTATGGAGAACCAAAAGAAGATTGAAGGCAGTTGGCGCCAAGGATGACCTGTCTTCGACTTTCCCTCTGAGTCTATTCTTCCGAACCTTAGCATTTGGCGTATATGTTCTTCTCAGCATTGGGTTCGTCTCACATCCTTTTCTCAAAAGAACATGAAGTATATTCGTTATTAGAATCACAGGTGCTTCTCTCTTTCCTAGTTCCAACTCGTCGTATTGGAACTTGGCCTTGACTTCGCGTAAGTGTCTGGCACCACAAATTCTCACTGAGTCTATTGACTACACCTAACAAGCACCCATCGGGATGGCACTGCCCTTTGGAATGCAAAAGGTGAGAACGAGACTTCTCATCAGGTGCTGGGATCTCACTCTTTAAATGGATAGGACATTATAGACTTCTATTACCAGCCCCTTCAAAATGGTCAGTACGGGGCTCGTGACGAAGGTTAGTACTCCATCTCTACTCTCGACATAAAGGAACTTCAACTGTGATGGGGCCACAGGTTGGGGCGCTAACCAACACTCCTAGAACTCGAGAATTCGATTTAGGTTTTGGCGCGTCCTTATGGTCAACCCAAGTATGTTCTGTTTTGAACTAGGGCATGTCTTGCTGCTGTGATAAATTGGAGTCCTTGCTAAATATATCTCCCGCCGTTTTCGAACCGTATCATTATATTAACCATGACTAGCTGTGCCGTATCGTGATACTGCTCATGAGTAACCAAATGAAGAGTCTTCACCCCGCACGGTATACTCAGTGACGTGACCACTAGCTGTGTGAGTCTTCGTGGCAGGGCAGAGTGAATTCGGCTCATAGGAGCGTGCCCATGACCCCCGCATCCTCGGCCTCATCAAGCTCTATGCTGGCAAGGTAGGAAATGATGGACACATACTCCGGAGGAAAAGGAACACTGTCGGAGTCTCAGCAAGAGCAAATTTGAGGGTTTTTTGCATCTTTCTTAACCAACGCAATGATAAATCTCATTCAACTCTATATTCAAGAGTATATGCGTCGTAAATACCTATAAAAGTAAAAACTCACTCCCCCCACTGCCAGTGCGCAACAATTTCCTGCATAAATTGCAAAGGCAGGTAAAATAAAAAAGGAAATTCACCGGCTTTGTGCGAATTTCACCCTCGGAAAACATTGGAGAAATTTGCGCATGGCCTTGGTAAATTTATGCATAAACTTTCAATAAGTCGTCCGACGATCCTAACTGAAAGTAGATATTATAGCTGCTAATTGTCTTAGCTAACGGCTATGATAAGTCGCGCAAGTTACATACCGTCTGCTTGAAGGAAAAACCGAACCTAAGTATGGATACTCAGATATTGAAATGTGCGAGAGTGATGAGGTCGTCAAGGTGTCTCAGCTGGCTTCGAAAAAATTTCGACTTCCATCGAGAATCAAGGTCCAAGCGGCTGAGATGCTGCAGTCTATCCGTTAAACTTTGAGCAGGTGGTGACTTGCCAGTGCCGGAACTTTGGTACCGGTTTCTTGGGAAGATAGTATTGTGCTACTCAACCTAAGCTGATAGATCCCTGCCGACGACTTGAAAATTAATTATTATTCTCAGGCCCATTAGATGAGCATTGATGTAGAGGTTTGATTCGTGAGGTTCGGTTTGAATTGTGCATGCTTCGTCCTCTCTTTCTTGATCGTGTTTCAGCAAAACATTCAACAGTAAGATACCAAAATTAGCGTGTCACCGAAGCCAGCGGATGCTTTCCCTCTCTATCGCCTTCTTGCTAATGTTTCATCATTTTGATGATTCGATCGGCTATTTGATAAGCCTCTCCTTCTTGCAATCTTCATGCAACTAGCATTAATGCAACCCGATAGTATCCCGTGGGAGTTGAATCGTTCTATCGCATAGGTACCATGACCGTAGTATAGATGGAGTAGTACTGATGCATTCTTATCCCTTGTATCGCCGCCATGTTGGAATCACCGACGAAACACGAGTGATCCTCCTTGCCGACTGAGACCGACTGGCATGCCTTACGTACCAGTTCGGAAGACTTCCTACTATATCTGCGTGTTAAAGCCGTCTCTAGGGTGAAATCAAATTCTCTTCTTTCGTATCTCATCAAATCAACACTGCCCGTATATGATTCCTTCCACGTTCATGATTGTAACTAAACAGCCTTCAGAAAGTCTTCCGGAATCCGGCGTTTAAGGTTCTAGGTGAAGTGTTGAATCTCGAAATGTGACAAACGTTCTACCAGAGCCAAAATCAATGATGTTGGACCAGGTTTGTACTTTGAATGTTATGCAAGCGCTCATCAATGCTGTGTTCTAAACAAGTCTCGATCTTTTTCTCAGATTCCTCTAGTTTTGGTAGATCAGTTCAACGGACCTATCAGCGAAACGATTACAACCTTCAGGTCGTCTGATACCAGATGAGGATGGATAATGGAACAGCTATAAGTAGAAGGCTTCTTAATGTTCAACCACGGTCTGCGACCGTGTCACCAGACACCTCCGAGTCCGCGAGCTTGGTACCCGTGGTTTCCCGTTGATTGTCAAACAAAAAGTAAGTGGCCAATCTCTCATACGGAGAATGACCAGTGCTCACGTCTCTCATAGTACCAATGGATAACTCCATTCAAAAGGTCGTCGCTGCTTTCAACTCTCTCCAATTTGTAGGGCGTGGTCCTACAATTAGCAATTCTGGTGCCTGCCATTTTTTCTTCTCGCATCCAGAGGATGCGCAGTTGGTATCTAATGATCATCGCTGGCATGGTATATAACTTCTGTTATATGCCCTTGATGATCCTTAGTGAACAACTCGGACCTACACCATCTTTTGCGCTTTGCCTTTTCCAATCAAGTTTAATTTATGGCGCCCCTGTATTGTGCGTGTTGGCCTGTAAAGTATTTTCTGTGGCTGAAGACTTTGCAAAGGCTCGTCTCTTTTTCTCTAGCATTTGTGGTAGAGGTGAGTTTTATTTTCTATAGAAGCTTATCACTGGCAGAATGGTTCAACCGGTTCAAGGTATTCCTCGTTGTGAGGAATCTGATTCATAAAAGACCACAGTTGTTATCAGCTGGTACACAAATATTGGTCAGCTGCGCCTTTCCGAGTTTCATATTTATGAACCTTGCTCTAGCTGTCGGCTGTTCCCATGTTCATCTATTTGGTGGCTTTCTTTGCGGATCTCTTGGTGGGAATAGCCCTTTCACTCGGAAAAATGCGCTGAGATGTCCTATAGATGGGCCTTGAGCAACCTGAGACCATCAAGCGCGATGAATGCAACTTATATTGCCATTCATCATCCCCTGCTCCGTGAGTCTATTCGCGAATTCTCGCTCCATATGGGACATGATTTTCTTTAGCTCTCTTATCACTGCTTCATCCGTCCTAATTGAGGCATCAACGATGATCATCTTGGAAGGTAAGTTCGAGGGACTGTCCGTGTATTACCCGAAGCTTACTGTGTCTGCAAGTGTATATGGCAGTCGTCCTGTGGAAGGCTAGGAAAAGAATGAATGCAACGGGCGTCACTGACAACATCTCTTCCACCTTTCCTTTAAGTCTTTTCTACCGGTCCTTAACATTTGCTGTGTATATTCTCATTGGTATTGGGTTTGTATCTATAATTTTTACATTGATATAAGATGACTTATTATCCCTAGGCTAAGCGCTGTTATTATTTCTAGTCCGAGCGAACGTTCACCGGCTTGGAAGCTGATTCTGACTACACGTAAGTAATCGCTTCTAGCTGTCAATTTTCATTCATCAACTCAGTGCCTTAGCTCCCATCGTAATGTCACTGTCTTTTGGGACGCAAAAAGTAAGAATCTGGTCATCTGTTAAATTACGATCTCACGGTGATTTGAATTTGCAGGATACGATCGCGTATTATTGTCGTCGAAAGAAAAGCGATTGTGGGGAAGGAACGAACTTAAACGAGTCTTTGGTCTGACAATCATAGCCGGGGATTCAATAACTTCGCTATCGTGATGCCACTGGTTGGGATATCGCGGGCCTCATTGTGTATTTTTGTTTCTTGGGTGGCATAGAGCGCCCCGTTCGCAACTGCCAGTTTATCTGCGTTGAATTTGGACACTTCCTTTAAACCTCGAACTTTGTATTTAGTTGTATTGCAAATCTGGATTGTTGGAAGAAAGTCGACAGCTGTTTAAATGACTGAGCATTACAATCAAATAAATAAGATGCTATCGAAAGGTCTAATAGAACAAGATGATGGTAAGCTGGAAACGAGAGTCTACTAGTCCTGAAGTTACTTGTGTAACCTCGCCCGACGCATGTCCGACATGACACGCACTTACTCGCTATTCCTACTACTCTATTGAAGTATACTTACCTCTGGTTGAATGTATCATACCGATCACCAAAGTCCCTTAAGCCTCTGCCAGATATCCAGAGGCCCAGACTTGATAGTATATTCTAGATCTTCTGGTCCAATTACCCGGCACCCAATCTGGTCATTTCCTTCCTCCCGTAGAAAGCCATCGTCACACAACGTTACAGCCCTTTCTCTGTTACCGTGTACAAATACCTCACCAGACATCTGCAACCATTCCATGATGGGCTTGCGTACCCATTTGTCTCTTTTATTAATGAACCATCCCAGATGGCCGCCCCTCCCAGTAGTGGCCATGACGACGTATGGATTATCCACTGAGATAGGTACTCGCCGCACAACTGGGTCGTCGCGGGCGTTGAGAGTCAGCAGCGGAACACGGACATCGGGTAACACATAATGACTTGACGCCCATCGATAATAATCGCTTCCAGAAGGGAAAGGAAACGGGGGTCCACCCGCACCTGCGACACGTGAATACGTATCATCGAACTTGGAAAGTGTTGGTAATTTCAAGGCCACCGTTTTCTTGACAAGTTCTGTAAAGGAAGGGTCCTTTCCCAAAGCCTTTTGGTTTTCTGTGACGATCCGAACGAAATTTCCGCCAAGACCTCTGGAGTAGAGTTGCCCGAGGATGGAAGTTTCTAATCTAAGAAGCGAAGATCACATTCGTTTAGGTCATCAGGAAGACGGGTATGTACTCACGCGACACTATTCTCAGAGAGATTCCAGGGCTGTTAAATGGATGTGAATGATCGGAAATGGAACGGAAGCGCTGGTGCACTTACACAGCCAAGGACAAACGCAGTCGATAGTCTGCTTTCTTTTTTCTCCTCGGCTAAATATCGTATCATTATATTTCCACCCAGAGAAAAGGCCAGGCCAAGAAGAGGTGCTTTAGGATAGCAGTTGCGCACGTAGATTAAGGCTTGCCTCAAATCGTCTGTCGATCCTGCATTATAGAATAGCGATGAAGTAATGGGTACATCAGCACCTGCCAACCATGTTAATTCTGGGCAATGCATAAAAGAAGAAAATGATCTGAGGCTTACATCCTCGGAAATTTACGACCACAGCTCGATAACCGAGGCCACCTTGGTCGACAGGCGCACATGCAGGTGATAGTACTGCTTTGACATAGGGTTCCCACGATCCTAGCGGATTTGTTATGCATCTTCAGCCTGATACATGGCATAGACACATACCTCCCGTTAAACCCGTCAGTACTACAATGATTGGAGTGTCATCAACCACAGACAAGTTGTCAACTGGGGTAAAGTCTAAACCCCTAAATATCCATCCGTAAATTGTATCTCGAGGATGGAGGGATGTAACATACAAAGTACCGCCGTCGAGGAGACGAAGGTAAGTCCTTGACACAAAAAATGGTGAAAATTAAGTCATACTTAGTGACGAGAGCCATACCTTGAGTATTGAACCTGATCAGTCTCACTGAAATTTCCCATAACACAGTATACTGTCTGCGAATGGCCACTACAACCAAGCATTGGCTCGCACGAATGAACATGAGGTAGCCAACATACTTATTCAACCACCATACTGGTTTGAGGTCGTCAAAGAGGCTAATGCAACGTTCTTCAATAAGTCTACGCAGCGACTGCTGCTCTGTTTTTTTGTCTATCTGCGATTGAATGGGAACGAGTACTGGAGACGACGGGAACAAGATAATGGTGCCGTTGGCCATGGTTGTGCTAAAGTGTAAGGGAGCTCGTGGGCGTGACAGCACAGAGTTTTGACGGCATCAATACTCGGAGGAGTGCAATGCATTGAAAGCTGACACTTCAGGCGTTCAACCGTCCAGTACCTAAATGTAGACGCCGGTGAGTATTCATATATGTAGATTCTATACCGTTGAAACTGATTGAAAGATGCTTGCCTGATTTCCACAGCATGATGCAAGAAGTAAGGGAAGGGCGGTGATACGCCGGTTTCCTGCTTACAGCATCACGTGGATTACTCTCACTATGCGTACATACATGCCTTTTCCTTTCTTTTCCTTTTTGGTATACTTCATTTCACAGATCCTTCTATTTCTTGTCCTGAGCACTTGTTCTTAAATAGATTGGTCGTGGCAGCGAAAATTGATTTGCTCCTAGCTCGTTATTGGTGTTCCGTGACCGGGTAGTTGGTTGTCACTGATGAGTTCCTAGCGCTGTTTAAATGGTATGTTCCCCCGGTTTGATTTTTCACTGCTTTGATCAGGGGTGGTAGCTAGTGACAAGAACTGCCGTACCATTTTATAACGGCATGGTTCAGCGCAGTGCTGTCTTCGTTCCGGTGTTAGTGCTGTGTCATCGTTTTGCCTTGCTGTCCCCCTTTGACCGAATTTAGGCGCCTAATGCCAGTATGACCAACGTCTTTAGGAAAATCCTGCCTCCCAAAGTAATCATCCGTTGGTCTTCGTCTACTATGGGCAACGCTCCTATCGTCCTATGGGAAAGCTGCTGTTTTGATATTCTCGTGCGTCTCTAGCCCTGGGTTTTTCTGATCCCCTTCTGCAGCGTGATTATGTCGGCAATGGTAGCAACCGGCAGATCACACAGGTTCATTCCATTCGAAATGTGAATGTGAATGAAAACCTTGTTGCTGTGAATAGCGCGAATACCAGACCCATCTTTGATGCTCATTACGACTTTTTGGTGACGTACAATGACGGTACGCTGATGAGGATTATTAAAGGAAGATATCGGCGACAACCTCGCAACTAATTTCGGGAAGATGGATTAGTGATGCCGGAGCGGATGGAGGTCGACTCGCCTTTGACTATGCGTCATCAGGGCTCTGCCTAACCCTCAGTGGTATACGGAATGAAGGTACGTTTGTGAGCTTAAATTTCAAACGATTCGTCGACTTGCTTATCTGATCTCTAAAAGTAGCTGTTGATGTTATCAGGCATGTGACTGTCACGTGATAATAGGCAGGAGATTCCAACGCAATGGTAATTAGTTGGTAACTAGTCAATCCTTGGTCAATCCACTGTTTTTTTTTTTTAAAAAAAAACCCTTGCCTGAGAAAGGTTATGCAGAATTATGTCTATATCCTGTGCACTCATTGGAAAACTGTGAGCAGTATCCTTTGTCACATCGTCTGAAATGACCCGGAATAGTAAGGGCACCGTGACATGCGTAACGGATGCGATTGACTCCGCATAACCAATTCGAAGTCCTTTCATCCATCACAGCCATTCACACACGCCACTAGCGCTTTGGGATCTTCCATTGTTCCTCGGAACATGTCAGTGTTACTCGCAACACTCACATGCATCTATTTCAGTATCCAGGCTGTCACTATAAAAAGTATGGAATGAAGAAGCCAACTGTTTGAGAGAAGCAGTGATAGGCCCCAGATGGCATACACAAGAAACTATGAGGCAAATGGACTACAACTGGTCCTGGGGTATAAAGGGCTTCGGTTACTCGTTTTAGGTCACTCATCTTTTTATGCTTTCCGCGAGGATGACACCTCATGTCCAGCAATTAACATCCTCCTCAAGGATGTAGCACTTCGAACTCCATAGAAAGGGGGGAACGGTGGTAGCTGCCTCGCCATCTCCAGTGGCAAGCTATGATCTTCTTTGATATCTGCCTGCCAATTTACTTAGTATAATCTAGGTAGATACGTAGGCCACTCAACTGCCTCGGTGACCCCTCCTTGACCTGCTTACTTTCCATTACAAACATGAGGACATTTGAAGCCTTTCCTTCACAACGTGAACTGGTCCCATTTTGCAACCCGTCACATATGGCGCTTCTTATTCACCGCGATCTCTAACATCGCTTATCTCGTGGAAACTTCCTTGTTTGAGGCGGCGAATGAGCTCTGCTCTCATTCGTCTGTTCCCAGCATATGGTCTTGAATAAGTAATGACATTCAAATACTTCCTCCGAGTCTTTCTATGGATGTGTTCCACAAACTTTTAATTCTTTCAATCTCACATGTATCCATAGAAACGTCGGCCGACAGATCACCGGATTGACCGAGATCTTCATTCTTCACAACTTAGTTATATGCACCGAGGGATTTGATCTTATTGGGAATCATTCATAGTAGCCCTCGAAATCTGTACGATATCTATGATTCTATTACCGCAGATGATGACCTCATAGATATACCTTGACAAAGTTGTCATCAGTATCCCCCTCGATGGAACCGACAACTTCCAGTGAACACACAACTGCCTGTGGTGGTGGACGTCACGGTCATCTCTGAAAATTATTCCACCAGGGAACAACTGCCTTATGTGTGAATCTGACACCCTAGCAGCTGTGTTAAGAATTAGAGCATTCAAATGCGAGTTCTGTAACCACCAAGAGGGATGATCCACAGTGTGTGAATGTTCCAACAAGTGCTTGGCATAGTTGGATAGCTTGGAATGGCAAGTGCTTAGCATAACCAGTCCAAATGACTTAGTAGTCGATCACACAGCAGTGGAGTTGAGTTGGTAGTAAGATTTATTGATTTTTGTATCTACTACAGTTGGTCTTTAATATTTATATACTTAATAGATTTGGAGTAATTATTCTTCTACAGTCTTCTATAATCTTCTAGCATTGGTAAGAAGATTCAGGAAATTAAGAGAGCAAAGTGGAAGTGCTGTAGCTTTAATACTAGATGAATCTTTAGGGTTGGTTCGGTTAATTGGATAGCAGTAGCTGGGGTTATCAGTGTGAAATTCCACATTCCCAAGTCAGAGGTTCATTTTGAAATTGAGGTTCAATAGTCAACCTTTTTGCTACTGACCATCATATGGAAATGTTGTCCATTTTTGGTTCATTCTTCCATTGGTTCTTCTCTTCATCTCATGGCCCCTCTTAACTTCCTAACTTCCCTCTACAAACAGGAAGACATTTCGGCACTTGCCCTCTACAATGTGAACATGCCCTATTTTACATCCTGCCACCTCCCCATTATAACAATCTCCAACTTCATTACTATTCTCAGGATGATGGAAACCTTGCCACAGGAAGTGAATAAACCCTGTTCTCATTCATTTGTTCCCACTACATGAACTTCAATAACCAGTGTCTTCCAAGTGCATCCTATTTCTAGGATGTGTTCCACAAACTTTTGAAAATTCTTTCAATCTCAAGATGTAGCCATAGATACATTGGATGACAGGTTGCAGATTGACTGAGATCTTAATTCTTCATGACTTGGATATAGATTGGAAGGGTTTTGATCTTGTTAAGAATCATCCATGACCCCTAAAATCAGTATGATAATTATGATGCTATTATACCAGACTCCAACCTATGCAAAGCACTCAGAATCCCGTCATTAGCATTCCTTCAATGGAACCAACAAATTTTGGTGTACACACAACTGCCTGTGGTGGTTGTCGACCCTCAAAATTATTCCATCATGGAATAACATTGCTGATCCCGGATCGATGTCACTGGAGTCGATCAACCATCCATCGCCTATCTATCCTCTGGAGAAATCGATACAGTTCGACCAAGTTCTATCTGGCAACAGCAAACTCGAATGGAAAGACATCTTTGGCGTCATCGCTTTGAGGAAGCAGAGGACAAGGCAGAAACCCTTCAGTACCCGGCCTTAAGATGGGAGCATCCAGTCCGACGTCCTGGCGGCTGATTATTACCTAGGAATTTGTCTCTGACGACATCTTTGACTCTGTGATGACGATGTCAACGATCACTTGCACCGTTTCTTACGTGACATATATCCAACGTAACGACTTCTAGACCTGATAATAAAGTATGCTCGGTTACGACTGTGAAGAGTAGGCATTACATGATACAGATTAAAAAAACTATGTATGATTGAGTTTGATTATAGGCTTTAGCGTCCACATGATCCCTGAATTACCCCCTTTTCGAAGTACATAATGGCATCTTCGTTACTTTGTTGATTCGCGTAAACGTGAGCTCTAAGTCATGAGGCAAAGTTAGAGCGAAAGGTGAAAAGGTATTTTTCAACGAGTCCCTATGAATCGACTCCTCCGGTAAAGCCCACTCAAATTCCCGGAGAAACACGGCAGCCAGGACCCTCTGCTCGTACATTGCAAAATTTCTCGCAGGGCACTGACGCGGACCAAGAGCGAAGGGAAGCCATCCAGACTTCTGCCATCCGTGCTTCAGAAACCTTTCTGGAATGAAAGAATTGGGAGACGCCCATCGTCTACCATCGTGGTGGATAGCGTATATATTCACAATCAGGGAGGTATGCGCCGGGATAGCATATTTCCCGAGTTGAACCGGTTGGTTCGCCTGACGTGGTACGACATAGGATATGGGTGTGTTAATGCGCAAGGCTTCGCGGATGCATGCCGTGAGATACGGCAGGGATACTCCGGAGAGTTGGTCGACAGTTGGATCAAGATCATCCCCTAAAACGTCCAGAACTTCCGCTCGTGCACGTTGTTGTATGTCAGGCCGCCGTGCGAGGAAATAAAACAGTGTAGATATTGCGCCTGCGGCAGTATCCTGTAACAAATTTATACAAGTCAACATCGAACCCTTATCGTATGAGGAAAGACCTTACATGTCCACCAATGAACAGCGTGATCATATTATCTCGTAGCTCTCGATGCGACATCGCGGGGTCTTTGAGCATGAAAGTCATCATGTCATCTCCTGGATTCACCTTCTTGTCCGTTAGAAGCTGCGTGAAGCTGTCAACCAAAGTATCGATTCGACGTATGAGCTTCCTTCTGGGGAATGCGCGCTCCATCCAAGGGAAGATGAGATACACGGGATCGGCAATCTCCCCCATTACGCCATTGTAATCCTGGACGAACAGATTATCCGTTTCTATGGCGTCAAAATTGTGGCCTAAAACTGTAGAACCAACGGCGTCGAGCGCGAAACATTGTGCGTATTTGTTCCAAATCACGGTACACTTCTTCCCCACAATCGTGGAGAGTGTATGTGCGAGGTTGGTGAACGCTTCGATGGGGATTCTGGCGTTAAACGCCTCATCAATCAAGACAGACTGCTTCCGCCACTGTTCGCCATTGGACATGAGGAGACTAGCAGAACCAACGAAGCGCCACAGCAGGGACGCGTCGTCAGGAGTCTCCTTCGGAAATAAAACGACATTATCACTAAGTTCTTGCGCGAGCTTTGTATCGGAGCCGTCAGCGATGAAGTGAGTATTGCGGAGGCAACCACACCTTGAAATCCAGGATGTGTACCATCCATCGACCAAGGGCCCAAACGAGAACGATCTGTTCACCGGCATCCCTGGAGAACGGCAAGACTAGCCTCTTTATCCGACAATCTTCGGTCTCTCCAGTCAAATAGCTCCAAAGAAGTGGAAGTATCGCAACGCGAGGGAGATGTCGCAGATGGCGGGGAGGGACAGCAACTCGGTACCAGCAAAGGAACAGAAAGGCGAAGGGGATGGTGACGAAGATATACATTGAGATGCAAGTCCTCTTTGAAAAGGTGGAACGAAAACATCAGACTGTCATATATATGTCGACGTACAGTCGCAACTACACGGCCGGGTCTGTTCCGCATAAAAACCGCGACGGGTGAGGAATGAAGCAAGTGATAGGTATCCAAGAAGGAGACAAAGTCGATTGATTGGCAGGAACATGTGTCGTTAAGGACGCTGGCTCTGGGCGGAAACGGTGCCTTGGAGATGACAGAGATGATTTGATATGTTTGGAGGAGAATAAAGCCTATTGTGGGCATGAAAGAACGCAGGACGACTTTTTTCGTTAATGCTGAATATGCATGCCGCGGGTTCGGACCATGGTAAAGAACTGCTATTACATGCCATCTTGAGTATAATACGGTGAGAAGTTGGTGTCAGTTCTCGCGTAAAAATCAAAAAGCTGACCTTATTCATTGCGAAGAAGTGGAAGTGGAAGTGAAACGGAAGCAAACGCATCCGGTACTTTCTTGGGTTACCGGCCTTATCGCTAGTACCTGGGTTAAAAAGCTGTATTCGAGCGAGGCTCTCCGGAGGAGGGCCTGAGCAGCTCATCACGCATAGAAAATCGAATATGTCATATTAAATTAGCATAGGATACGGATGGCGAATCATCTTACACATCTCCTGCATCCAGACTGCACTCTTGTACAATATACACCCCTGTATGGTCATTCATTAATTTCTATCCATGTTCAAGGTTGGTATCTTACCTGCAGACGGCGAAATTTCCCCATTTTGCCAGAAGTCGACCTGGAAGGAGCTCGTGCCGCGTGGAGAACAAGAGAGCTCAAACAGGGAAAGTTCGCCTGAAGGGCAATGGAATCTTTCTGTCGTAAAGTGATAGCCGAAACGCATAAAAACACTGGCCACCAGGGTCTTCCTCTTCGGTGCAGTTTCTCCTGAAGATGCACGTATGAGACGATTTGACCAGTCCGACTGCAGTAGCCAGACATCGACGACTGTGTCGTTTTCTAGCTTCGCCTCCGGGTCACATCCTTCTTGAGGCTGAGGCATTGATAGTGTCAAAGAGCAATGCTCCATTCCATAATCTAAGTGAAAGAACTGAAGTACAGTTGATGTCTAGAAAATTACCTGAGCTGATTTATATCGTCAAGGAAGAGTGTAGCCAACACAGACCTTCGAAGATACAATAAGATGTTGATCGTCTGGAAATACAGTACCAAGGTTGGTACGCCGCTGACAACTTGTATCCTCTTGCACCACACGATCAGGGCTGTGTGCTTCTATCTGCGCAACAATGTCGGGAAAATTCACGATGTGGGTGTGATGCAAGGTGTTCCAATCGTGGTTATTCCGGAAAACAGAGTCGAGATGGATATACTGGCTAGGTTGCCCAGCCTGAATGACAGCCGAAGTGGACGTGCTGAGCGTGTAGTTTACTATGCTCAACACCACATCAACAGTGTGATCAGAGCCGAGCACAGTGTTCCAACCGACGACCATAGAACCAATCGGTCACTCCAACCTGCGAGCACAAAATCATTTTCTTGCGCTCTTTCCCGACAATCGTGTAACTTACAGGTGGTAGCTTTCTCGGGTGCAACGTTATCATCTAGTGTTAGTGTATACCCCGCCCTCGGTATTAACCAGAAATCTGATAGCATCTCAAATATCTGAGAGGGAGAGAGGCGACAAGTAATACTCACACTCCTTTACACCCAACTTATATGTGAGTGACCCCCGACAGGCAAAGATGGAACGAACAAGTCCTGTGTCGGTTTGATTCAACTGGGGGCGTCGGAACACTGACTATACTGATGTGTGACGGCCACCTTTGCACTGGGCGCGAGCAGCAAACTACGGGTGAGACAATAGTGTTTCGTTTTACTGATTGACTTACATTTAATGTTTCGATGGGAAAGCTCCTTCCAGCGTCTGTATACCGAGTATCGGACTCCTTCCGGGGCCGTTACAGCTTACACCAATGACATCAGCTTGCAGGGTGACGGAAATTTACCTCTAATACACAACTGCGTATCTCAAGTTATCGGTTGATCTTTATTGTGGGCAACTTGCTGCCACGGAGTAATCTGAGTAACAAACCTGTTGAAAGAGAGAGAATATTGAATATCTACAGGTGGTGCTGGCAGCTGCACACAGATCAGCGCTTCTGCACAGCCAGCCAAGGGGGTGGCGGGATCACAATCCGCTACCTGACGTATAAATAAAATTTTCAGGCCTAAACCTTGAACTAACTAACTACATAATCAGGCACATTACCATATATAGTAATTTGATCATCAAATATGCCTTAGATAGGCATATTACCTATGTCAGAGCATTTCCATATATAGATAACTATGACACCATTGCCTCTGTTGCAATGCCTGGTGACGATGCTTGTCATAAACATGGATTCCAAGGGCAGGGAGCATTTTTGCAACATTGTTAAGGCTGCCTAGCCCTATCTTAGCATACCAGGCTCTCCTTTGAAGCTCAGAATAGGGCAGTTGACTTGTCTTGGTTTTGGTGCCGGATTTCCAGTGGAGGCTCAAGTTTGAGATGAAGCTAGTTGTATCAATTTCTCCTCATCCTTTGTGTGACAACCAGAGATGAGCCAAGCTATGCTCACTTGCCAATTAATGCACCCATGAAGCCTGCCCCAATGCGGCATGCCAGGCTCCACACAGATAATCTATTTTTCTATTTTCAAGCTCATGTTTATGGTTGTGCACCTGATGAAACCTGACCTCTCTTCTTGTGCTTGTAAACAGATTAAACATATGACTGAGATTCTTTTAGTGTATTCATCTTGGTCTCCTATTCCTATACAAAACACTGTTTTTGAATCCTTTATCAATTTTTCATGAAGTACTGTATTTTAGCCAATGACCCTTAACACGAGGGGAGCTTGGCTTTCATGATTTGCTGATAACCTTGCAAATAAGGGCAAAGGTCAGGCAAAACTGATTTTTTCCCACATGATCCAGGCTTAAAACCCTATTCTTAGACAAGTAGCATTCAATATGACCACAATCTCGGCTAAAAGTGGAGATATTTGGCTGGAGCTGGTTGTACTATGCTAAATTTTGATCCTGTGACCTCCTTGAGGGGAGGTCAAAAAAATTTTCTGAACTGGTCTGAGCAAACTAACTACCTAATGTCTGGTGCCAGATTGTGATCCTGTGACCCCCTTGCAGCCAGCACAATATTATGCTTACAATGATGCATTCGATACAGTGGCAATCTAAGCTTGACAGAATGTTTCACAAGCCAAGCAGTGTACAGCCATGGAAGCAGTGTGTAATGAATCTACTCGACTCAAATCTTCGTGGGCATCAATTCAGGTGGTACCGCACAAAAGAAATCACCCTAATTGGGGACAAGAGAACAACAAACAGAGAGAATTCCATACTGCTTTGGCAAAGACACATTGAAAACAGAATCCATATTTGTAGCAATGGGCAAAAGGGACTACTGTTTGTCATTGACAGTATGAGGATTGAACATGGCTAAAAAAAAAAAATTAGGGAGGAGCAGTGGCAATTGCCATCATATCAACTTGGTCATCACAGGCCAGCAACCTGGTAAATGTTTGTTCTCACTTTCATCACTGGCAGTTTGTGCTGTGAATCTACTTCTTGGACACAGTGAATTACCTGCTCACATGATACACTTGTGCATTCATTGTGTTTCAATTTAATCAATAGGTATTTACATTAACATGTTTCTGTTTGCATTTTTCTGGATACCTAAAACATGTACTGATGCATTTCATGTGTGCAAGCATGACAGATATGCATGATTTTTCCCTTTGTTTCTTTCCCTTGCTCTTATTATGGCAGATTTCAGGTGTCAACAGGTAGGCAAAACACTTTGAGAATTTTCCTTCAGACTCATCCAGTGTCCTTCACACATTAACATTACTAGAATCTTCTTTATACTTGGGCAAATATACAAGACATTTCATAAGGAGTATACCCAATTTACTCTATTCTGAAATATACTTCAGTATGGTGGTGAGAAACTGAGAGCAATCAGACAAACATACAAGAAGACTGAGATCACATTGTATTTAAAGGAAAACTGGATATAATGTCTGAACAATGCCAAAAGCTTATCAGGTGCAAATATATGTCCCAGTTGAAGTCAAAATGATTTTTGATGAATATTGGTCCAAATAGCATAATATTGAAGTTTCAAAGCTAGTAGTGCATTCTACTTGGTTTAAAAACTCTAACACAATGTATCATCACATTGCATGCACTTAACATCATCACAAAAAATGTCAAATAGTTACAAGGCCTGGTAATTACTTAGTGTGATTATAATTACTTATGACTTGATCTGTATATGTATAAGTGATTATAAGGGGATTATAATGTTAGGCTCACAAGCATAGGATTATAATCCCCTTATAGCACATTTGTGCACTTGTAATCAACTTATAATTAATTCTATATTGAGAGGTTTCTATTTATATAAATGTAATTAATTAAAGCTACTGTCTGTCATGTAGATCAGTGGTTTATGTGGCCTTGACCTATAGTTAGATTGAGCATTCAAACCTTCATTGAGACAACATATAACACATGTGAATGTTGGATAGGGCTGTGCATGAAACCTCCCCATTGTTGGAGACTCTTCTTCTTTTTTGGTAGCTAAATATTAAATAGTTATAATTTGTTATAATTGCTTTTAAGCCAAGTAATTGCTTATAATACCTGTCAGGACTTAGCCAGATTATAATGACTTGTAAGTGATTATTGCCCTTATAAATGCATTGTAATGCATTGATAAAGCCTTGTAATAATTTTGAGTTATGTTACCAGCAATTATAATCAAAGTTTTTCTTGGAGGTGATTATAATGAATTATGGCCATGATAAGGAATTATTATTATTATATGTTATAACTATTTGACATTTTTTGTGATGATCACAATTCCTGTGTGAAAAAATTTGGGGTGTGCTTCAAATTATAGATTCATTCTGCCTTGCAAGGTGAAATTTGGAATATTTTTTTTTAGATATCTGATGTATTCCACAGGATTAACAACATTATAGGCCAAGTTACAATACATAAGCATTGTTTCAATAGCAATTCAAGCTTCATGAGGAATGCATGTTAATCATAATGCACCAAAGCACACAAGACCAATCCTACTTAACACATACAGTGTGTAAAATGGACCCCACATATATGCAATTCTCCTGGTCCCTACTTCTTCTGGTTTTGTTAGTGTGTTACAGCAGACAGGCTACTAATTGTATTTCTTATGTACAGTAAGTACACTTCAACAAGGTACTGCTCAGTTTTGAGACAGGCTATTTCTATGTCTGTGCCTCATTTCTCCTGAGGTCACAGTGAGACTAATTCCATGTTATTGACCAAGCCATTGTTAAAATTATTGAAATGGCCTCATTTTGGGACCTTATAATGAGTTGGTGTTGCACCTGCAATGTATTTACCCATGTAAATTTGCAATTTCCTGGTGAGCTCACTAAAAGATACAGTTCACATATAGAGATCACTACAGATAATACCTTCCTGATGATAAACCAACCCCCATGCAGTTCAGAATGACAATAGCAATGTTCCCCAAGGCAGAACTAAACCAGGGACTTAATCATAGCACTGTACTGGATAGCATGCTTGATTATACAGACTGATCCCTCTGTTCTGAAGTCAGAAACAGTCTTTGCTACATAATAAATCTGAGACCAGGATAAAGAGACATCATAATCTGAAGATAATTAAGCCACTCACAATTAAAAGTGATGTGCAACATGATAAAAAGAGATCCAAAGTCACCCCAAGATAAGATACCATGAGCATGACACTCTCCTGATAAGAATGGACTTGTTCTTAGCAAGCTCACTGCATGTGGAGTGCATGGGACATGCCATTTGTTGCCAGACATGGCAACTTGCTCCAGAGAGACCTTGAAGATACTAAACATGGGTTAATGACATGGAGTCACCATGTAGATAAGTCCATGGACTTGAGAATTAGTGAGCTCTGTATACCACACAGCGAGCTCACTATAGAAACTGTCTCCAACAAGGAGAACTAGACTCAGAGATGAGTACAACTGTGGCAGCAGTGGGCTAGGCCCTCAGGAATTTCCTTCTATCACTTTCTATAATGTGTTTCTATTATTCCAGACCAAGTAGTATAAATAGCGGTAAAGTAGATAGAGTAGGACAAGTTTTGAACCCCCAAGTTGTGTGTTAGCATTGAAAGCAAGCATAAACAGCAAAGGACCAGTTTGTAGCTTTGAGCATCATCTACTAGCTTAGTGAGCTCACCAGAGGAAAACAGAGATAATCTCACATGTAACTTGTGTGTTTGAAAGACAAGAGAGATATTGAGTCAGTGACACTGATTTAATTGTTTGAGCACTTGAGGAGTTCAAATGTGTTGAGAGCTCAGAAAGAGGGTCATTGGTTTCTGTTTTATCTGCCTGTTTTCAGTTTTGTCTGTTTTCTGGGCATCAGGAGCCCCATCTGTTTCTTTTTTTTTTTTTTTTTTTGTAGAGCAGGTACATTGTACACAGCACTCTGCAACAAACCATGTTAGTTTGGATTGCTTGCTTAGATGAGGGGGTGTGCCCTGGGGGTTGATACTTGAGAGAGGGAAAGGCAATATATTTCATTACTAGGGCTACTGAGACTCTACATGAGGAAATGCTTTTATGCACTGCTATCCAGGCTTGTGTGAGACTTGCTGCTGCTGCCTATGTTTGATGTGGTGATGAGCCTCAGGGCTCTGTATGCTCCAATTTTGCAGATTTATCCCTTTAGCAGACTTTCAGCAAATCAATCATTCCACACAAGCCCATATATACTTTATAGGGCTTTTCTGATGCTTTCCTGATGCCAATACCCTGACAACTCCATTTTTGACCTAAATCCATAGATTTAGTGCTGCCATTAACAGAATAGAATCTAGAGTGCATTGCCAACATCTCCAGCATTGCTGCATCAAAGCATACAGGCATAGCCACATGAGCAGATCTTCTTGACATTGATCCAGCGATCATAGGGGCTTCATCACAGCAATTTGATGATTTCCACAGCAAGAACACTCTTTGGCAACTTCAGAATTAATTGGTTATTGCTATATAACCATGAGATGTCGATGCACACAATACTTTGGCAGTACTCAGTCATTTCCAATGAGTATTCTCAACTCTGACACCATGAATAAGGCATAGTCTAATGCCAGAACTACAAAAATCAAAGGCAAAGACATGAATAAGACAACACACAAGATCTGTTGTATAGTCAGAAGGTCAGAAACATATATGCTAATGCATAGCCCTTCAGATATACTACACAGACACCATTTTATTTATATCTTACTATATAAACCCAGTAATTTCATACTTTACAGTAGTTACTCTCTCTATTCTGTTCCCCCACATACACACATTGACTTGTTTACCTCAGTAACTCACCCAGCTTTGACAATACTGATAGCACACATTTAATAGTGATTTTGTTTGCCACAAAGCTGAGCTTGATGTAGTTAAAGCTGAGACACTTCACAATCATCCATTGACTTAAAACCTTGACTCTCATCATTGTTTTACTTCATTACTGGTATCTGCTCAGTGTTAGTAAGTGATAGCCATGCAGTACTCACCTTTTTTAGTTTTATAGGAAAGAATTAGCTTCAATTTCACAAGATCAGATTAGTTTTAACAGTTTTCATTTTCACAAGACATTAGCAAACCCATTTGGGTGTCAAGAGCAGATGAATAGTATTGGATAGTTATAGGGCAGCTCTATTGTGAGCTTTGCAGGAAATTAGTGTTGACAAGTTTAGGGCAGCTCTAGTGTGAGGTTCACAGGAAATAGTATTGACCAGTTATAGGAATTGATTTGACAAGAGATAGGACCAGACAAAGGAAACAAAGTATAGTTTGACAAAGATTGACAGTTCATAGGAATTAGGATAAAAAGAGTCATCACAGATAAAGCTGAGACAACCAGATAAAGCTGAGGAGCCCAGAAATAAAGATGAGACCTGCTATTGCACTGCTATAGCCACAGAAACATTGACACAGACCTATACTGAGATGATTAGGAGTTCATTTAATACTGACATAATACTGACAACCATTTTACATATCCCATTCCAATCCCATCCAGTTTCCCAGTTTTATGACATGCACCAGACCAGATAACAGAGACCAAAGGTGACTCAGAGCATTGGAATCTGTAGTAACTTCTCACGAGACTAGAGAGAAGTCCCCCCAAAGACAACAAGTCAGTCAACATAGGACAGCCTGACTCATCCAGTCCCAAATATGCATAGTGTTTTGCTGGTGGAATTGACACAAGTATGGAGGTACTCAGAAAGCTTGTGCACAAACATACAACACACCCAAGGAGTGACTTACAAACAAAACTAGTTGTTCTGTTATACCAACACAAAGCTGAGATACCACTATTTCCATTTTGGTTCTTTGCACTGCAATATTCCAGAAGTATCTGACAACTATTAACCAGTTTATGTTCAGAGATCACTAAACCATCTGACCACCTCATTAGTGGGTAGGCAAAATACCCACTAAAACCTTGCTTTGTGTGATCCAATCCTCAGGCAAGCCCTTCTCATCATTCAGAGTGCCTCTCCATGTCCTAATTACTTTGGCTCTTGGTTCAGCCCTGGAGCCATAACATCTTGGGTTTACCAGCAGGTGATCCAGGGTCAGCTGTTTGTTCATTGCTCTGATCCACAAGTTGTGAACTTCATCCTGTGAGTGTCAGGTTTCTGGTGTGTCATCCCCTTTTTGGATTTGGCATTGACATTTCACTTTCCATATTAGGTGTGTTGACTCTGTTATCATGATTCAGTATAGCCTTGTGACACCAGCCCTATCTGTTTCTGTCAGTTCAATTTCTGTTATCCATTTGTTTTTGAAGAAGGGTCACCATTGTTTGTATGAGTCAATTTGATAACCCTACATGCAGATGTATAGTGAGCTCACTAGATTGGTGTCTAGTGGAGTGGTTTGAAAAGTGAGCTCAGTGCAAAGTTGGTTCAGGTTGGAACAAGTCTGTCTATCTGTCTGTCTGTCTATGTGCTATGGGAGCACTTGTATCATCATCTGTCTGCATTGCCAAGCAGGTCATGCCTTGAAGTGGTCCTTCTTGTTCAAAATTTCCTAGACTTAGGACTTTATTTTGAAGAGAGCTCACTATGTCTTTGTATTGTGAGGTATTGAAATTGATTGGGTTGATTGAGATAATCACAGAGTGTGTGTAATTACTCCCTCCATCACACTTGTAAGGGTAGTTGTTGATATTAGTGGGGTGTAGAAGGTGTGAAGTGTAGTGTGTGTCATAGCACACTGTTCCACTCACTATTCCATGAGTAGATGCAACCTAGCCTCTTCATCAGTATGTAACAAATGATATTTACTTTATAATATGATGTTAATAAGTATGATAGTACTAGGTATTTACAAGTAAGTTAGACTCCATGATATGGTAATCGTGCATAGCTTCTGTGTATCTTGTTCAGTATACTTTTTGTGCTACAGAGAAGCAGTGCATGTATTGGTATCATCTGTTAGGATTGTGCCAATAGAAGATAAGATGGAATGCATGTAGCAGAGTCTGCAGAGTGCATGTGCCCTTGGCAAAGTTATTGGCAACATCACCCTTGGATTGAGGGCTGGATTGGATTGCAGATAGAGTCCATGGAGTTGATACAACTAGGATCAAGGATTAATTCCACAGAGTCAGAATCTGTGGAATATTATGGCAAGCATGGCTGGTATGCTCTGGTTATAGCAATGACCAGTATTTGCATATATTTGCTATTACTATATTTAGTATTATGACCCCAGAGACACACTGTGTGACCAATAAGGTGAGTCAATTTTTATTATGCCTATTTGGAAATAGAACTGACTTATTTTCAAATTTCTTTATATATGAACATAAATCAGAAATAAACCATTTTTTAATTGGGAAAGGCATGTTATATAATATGCAATATTTGTTGCAGGACATCCATGTTCCTGACAACTCCTGTATCACAGTTAATGTAGAACTCTTTCAGAGCAGAGCTACATCATGGATGCTGAGGAACCTCATCTATATGCAATTATGATGTGTCAAACTACAATACATGTCATCAGTACTGACCAAGTGCTGGACAGTGGCATAGGTCAGAGCATTAAATTTCAAGTATTGTTGTGCATGGAAGTTACCACTGCCCTGGGAATGAGGCTTTGTGTTCATGTTACAAGTATTGTGAGTCCCTAAAAAGCTGGTTGGTGGAGGTAACATCACAGATCAGTCACATCCCATGATATAGGGTCCAACCTAATCATTTGATCAACATCTGTTTCTTACTTACTTTATATATACATCCACATCATTGAAGTAAGTGGGCACCATAACAATATAATGACAAAGCCTGTTATCAAGGTCAATGGACTGCTAGAATATGACAACAACAACAACAACAACCAGCAACCCAGCCTTGGGGGACTGTTCCTCCATACAAACCCCTACACATGGTATAACTACTGGTATGTGCACTCACTAGAAAGAAGACCGGAAGATACAACCCACTGAAAACTAGAAACATATGAATGAGAGGCAGAGGCAAACCGAAATCATGCACAGTGCAGTCTAAACACTTTACAGCTGTGACAACTAAATCACTACTCCATGCCTTATGTCAGCACACATCCGCTTCAGCCTAGTGACAGTGTTACTGACTTTGAAAGAGAACAAGACAACCTCAGATGGCAACTGGATCACTGCCTTTAAGAAGGAAACCAACTTAAAGAACATTACCACCAAATGAAAATGTTCAATCAACAAACAAGAAAAATGCACACAATCTGAAATCACCAAAATTCAGCACTGATGGATTTGCTTGGCGATATCACTAGCAACCACTCATCAAACCCCTCCTCCTGCAAAGACCAACAGCTTCCACAGGGGAACAAGTGATGCCTATTTCTTCATACAACCCAGTATCAGTGTGACAAGTTACCCACACCAATTTGCCCACCTTATCCAACCCTCCTCAATTCACTCCTTGTATACAAACCATACCAGCACCTTCACAAAATGATCCACTTCCACCAAAAGAGGTTACATTGACAATTAACTAAACTGAGTCTGAAGCAACATCATGATATTTGGTCAACCCCCATACTTCAGAGAGCATGTGCTTCTCTCTGCCACTGTTGACAAATTTTGGACAGACAACTGGGAGTAATATCCTTACAAAGAGACCTAGACTTAGGAAACAACTGCAAGTAGAAGAGGCATGCTAGCAAAGCACTGCAGGGTCTCAGAACAGCAGCTGAGTGATTCTTACCTTACTGATAGATTATGCCAAATTCTACCTAGATCACATTCTACTGCTCCAAGAATGTAAATTAAACAATGGCCCATAACTGGAAGCACACAGAAGTTGAGATTGGGGATGGACATGGTCCACATAGGAACAAACTATGTCATCAGTCGCTTTAATCTCATTACAATTTTACCTACCACTGTACAGATCATCCAGTAGCATTCTTCATCAGTGGTTCCATTCCCAAGTCATTTTTCTGAGAAAGTTTTAACATACTCCCTAAAACCACCCTTTCCTATTAATTGATTTGTTGGTTTTTCTTCAAACGTTCATATTGCTTTCACACCATGCCACTTTTAATTGTAATAATTCAGGCCATTGGATAGAATTCCTTAGTCTTTTAGTAGTGTAGACAGTTATTCTATTCTAACATTGTAATAAAACTAGTCATTGAACTTGATGGACACACTTTGCCAGTCATTGTTTGATGACAAGTCAGCAAAGCAGTCATCGAATTCAATGGACACAGTCACATTGGCAAAGCACATCATTGATGGATGACAATTGAAAACCAGTTACGGCAACATCTGGCTGTCCTATCCATAGAGAGCTGTTCCAGGACAAGTAAATTCATGGGGTCAAGTGCTGTAGCGAATTTGACCCCACACAATGCCTTCATGGCTGAATTGTTTACCATATCAGCAAGCACAGACTATGAATGCAACCTAAAGTTTTGAGAAAAGGTTGCACATGTTAGCAACAGGAAAAATTCCTCCAAAATCCAGTTTGACAATGTAGGAATTCTAATAACTAGGCAATGCTCAAAGTTGACAACAGAATGAAAAGATGTCAACATTCTAGTTACTTGCTAGTATACGTATGCAGTCTGGGGAAATATTCTGATATCAATCAGTGGTGAGAATATATCTTTGAAGTTTACCTTCCCTTTCACCTGTTGCAGTGAAATCTCTGTGTATGGAGAATCCTATAATACATATAGACATGTAAAGTATCCCAGCTTGATTTTCAGTATGGTACTCTACTACTAGCAATACAACAGTGAGTAGCACACTATCTTCACATGGTCAAATGCCATGTACTAATGACATCTTGGAGATAGAAACATCCAATTATTGTTAATGGTAAATCCAATGACTACATAGTCATTCTGCTGTGAAGATTTTGAGGCTGATACCAAAGAAGCACATCACCTGGTACACAGTGAAATGACACCAACCATAAACCTGTGAACACCAGATGGGTGTTCAAAAGCTGGTGAAACTCTTTGTCAGTGAATAGCACAAAGGGAGATTAACAGAGTACCTCAGTAGCAGTAACAATTAGGTCAGTATAGAACACCACAATTATAGATGAAATGGAGTTGATGAGGGCCCTCTACATATATACTTTACCTTTGAATTGTGGACCCATATACCATCATTCCCTACTCTGTTCAAGAGCCTAAGCAATTAGTTCTTAATATAGCCCAGATTCTACAAAGACATGGAATGTGTTGGTCATCCACCAGAAGAAATAAAACAAGTCCTGGCTGGTTTCAGGGCTAGTTCAGAAGAGATGATCAACAAGAATTCTGATTGAGACAAGAGACCTAGTGAAGAAGTGCATCCAAATGTAGCACACATGTGGCATGACAAAGTTCTCATTGAATTTGCTGAGCACAGCCACAATCACTGTAAGGAAGATATTTCAGACTCCACTGCTTCTTCCACTAATTCTCATCTCTGGTTTTCTTCAACATTCAAAGTCTGAATGATCTGTGTCAATCAAGATAGTACTGCTTAAAAAACAGTTTTGCACACTTGTCAGTGCCAGTGAGTAATGTCAAATAGGAGATTTCCATGGTTTAGTACATAACATCCTCATAGGTTCATGAAGTTGTGTCAAATCTTGTGTAGGACTGCAGAATTCTGTTACCTGATATTGTAATGATACAAGAGATCAATACCCACCACCAGAAGATCATGAATCTTTACTTTTTCTATATTCTCTGATAATTCAAACAGATAATCCATTTATTCCCAGAGAGTTGGTTAAAAGGTTCATACCATTGGATCTATTCCTGACATCGTCAAGACATTGTCCATGAATATAGTGAAACACATTCTGATTGCCAACCTAATGCAGTAGGCATTGAACATGTTGATTGGACCCTGCCCTCAGGTCTTAAAATTGGAGACAAGCAAATGGAAAGCAATCTGCTACAGAAAAGTACAAATATTCCAATCCTGACTGTCCATCATATGTACAATCTATTTCACCTGGATTTAGTGAAGTTAAAAATTTTTGTTTCACTAATAGACCCATTGACATAGAAACATTGGCACCTCCCAACATTGCTAACTCTGACTTGTTCATTGTTTTTCCAGTGAGGGAATACTTACTGATTCCCTTTACCAAGACTATTGATTTACCCCTGGTCAAAAACAGGAGGAACTGACATCTACAAAGGTGACCTCCTTTGGTTATGTGGCAAAGCCTTCTTAAATGATAACTTGATAGAGATCGGACTAAGGTGGGATTTCATTGTTATTCAATTGTGACAATCACTCCATTTGTTACAGACTTGTCCAAGACAGGCTGAAAAAAAAAACCCCTTCTTTCATAGATGACATATATATTTTCAGTTCTTTTTGGTTCACCAGGTTACAAGTGTTGGTATTTGTGTAACTCATAGATTTTGTGCTTATTATCTTTTCTCAGTAACTACTCTGACATAAAATGTTGGACCTTCAATGTTGACATATTTGCAAAGAAATGTCTCATTGTGCCAATTAATGACAGTGTAGCTGTTCACTGGTACCTTGCCATAATATGGAATCCTGGCTGTCTGTTGGCCCAGCACAAGCATGAAAAGTAAGGCATTTCCCAGTGGGAAGCATGACCCTACAATCATTTATCTCAAAGGTGCTACATTCTTATCTTCAATTCATTGCCCAGCATTGGCAACCATAACTTCAAGATCAAAATCTTGACTAAATTCCTCAAGTCTGAGGCACAGTCCAAAAGTCTTGGAGGTTGATGTTCTGATTGGAAAAAATGTAACAGTGAGTTATTTTGTGAAATTTCAATTCATGTTTTTCATGTATGAGTTTTAGATTCTGAAACAAACAAACTCTTATGATTGTGGCATTTACCTTCTTCATTTCACTGAAACCTTCTTATCCAAACCTAACTTCTATCTCAAACATATGGCAAGGATAGGTTTTGAACAGATTTTAGTATTGACAGATTGACAGATATAGGACAGCTCTATTGTGAGCTTCACAGGGAATTAGTATTGACAAGTTTTAGGAATCAATTTGACAAGAGATAGGACCAGACAAAGGAAACAAAAAATATTTTTGACAAAGATTGACAGTTTATAGGAATTAGGACAAACAGAATCATCACAGATAAAGCTGAGGAACCCAGAAATAAAGATGAGACCTGCTATTGCACCACCATAGCCCCAGAAACATCAACAAAGACCCATACTGAGACAATTAGGAGTTCATTTAATACTGATATAATACTGACAGCCATTTTACACATTCCAGTTAGTTCCCATAAGAGTTTCCCAGTTTTATGACACACACCAGACCAGATAACAGAGACCAAAGGTGACTCAGAGTGCACTCTGTAGTAACTTCTCATGAGACTAGAGAGAAGTCCCCTCAAAGACAACAAGCCAGTCAATTTAGGACAGCCTGATTCGTCCAGTACAATACTTATAGTGTTTTGTCCCAGTGGAATCATCATGAGTATGGAGGTACTCAGAAAGCTCATGCACAAACTCCAACACACCTTGAGGAGTGACTTATGAACAAAACTAGTTGTTCTGTAATACCAACACAAAGCTTAGACACCACTATTTCCATTTTGGTTCTTCACACAGCTATATTCCAGAAGTATATGCAACTATTCACCATGTTTATGTTTGGAATCATAAACCATCTTCCACCTCATGCAGCACACTCTGGAATGAATAGCTGCTTCAAAGAATAGGTTTGCAAGGCTATTAGTATACAAACTTAGATAATCATGTGATTTCTGCCTTGCTCAATTTGTAACTTGAATCTCAAGGTAGCATTAGTATGACTAATAGGGCTGGAAGTGAAGATTGCAATATTTGCTTTGGAAGCTGGTGCTGTATGGCAGGGTTTTCAGGCTCAAATGTCTAATATTCAGTATATAATTCATTCCATTAAACATGCCAGCAGTGATCAAATTTTGCCTGCAGAAAAGTGCTGTTAGACTGTAACGTAATCATGCCATGGACTCCGTGGCCATTGACTTCAAGACCAATCACATACCCCAACCAAACTCCATGGACTCTGCTCTCCATTCTTCCTTATCAAATTCCTTTCATATTTCAACTAATAATTTCACATAATTCATTTATCATATCTAGACTCCACTACGGTAGCGAATAGGTGTTATATCAGAGTCCATGGGTTTCCTTGACTCCTCTAGATACAGACTATTCCAGACTCCATTACCTAGACCCTGATTCCATGGACTCTGTTGTAGTATATAAACCATAGCTCTAGTAGTATATACCTCAGTTTGAATATCATCTTGGTTCAGCCCAATACTCTCTCTTGGCCTTCAAGCCTCATCCTCTAACCTCTATCATATTCCACGGACTGTGACTCTGTGGGATTAATCTTTGATCCTAGTTGTATCAACTCCATGGACTCCATCCATGATCCAATCCAGCCCTCGACCCAAGGGTGATGTTGCTAATAGCTTCGCCAAGGGCACATGCACTCCACAGACTCCACTACGTGCATTCCATCTTCCTCTTCTATTGGCACGATCCTAACAGTATATTCAAACTCAACCCCTTGAGTCAAATTTAGTAGACATGTCAACTACAATCCTTGAACAAGCCGAAACCTCCACCTCGGATGAAACCTGTCCATGCTACTCCATGACTGATATCCCGGCCTCTGCCTCCAAACCAGACGAAGATTTGTTTGGTGCAGACTCTGCCCCTTCACAACATTCCCATAGGGAAACCTACACCCACAGTGGCTTCACAGCCTGTCAATCCGAATTCAACCCGGAATCCCCCAACCCCTTTTCCAATTCCACTACCCCTGCCAATGGCCATGGTCACATCTGACATCATCACCTGACTGTCGAGGAGGCAGATTTTGCCTCCACCCTCAAAGGTCAGGATGACAATGACAGTGACAATAGTGATGATGAGCCAGACACTCCCAGCAACCACAATCCACTTCCGTGGGGCCAAGATCACCAACCTGAAGGTGGCCCACCAAATCCAGGTGGCCCTGGAGGACCAGGCAGCCCCAGTGGACCAGGTGGACCAGGTGGCAATCCTCCCAATCTTCCTAACCCTCCTAATCCTCCCAACAATCCCAACAATGGGGCCCAGCTGCTTGCTGACTTCATGAATTTAATCTGTGGGTTAACCAATCAGTTCAATAATCCCCCACAATGTCCAGTCCATACAAAGGTTAAGGAACCTGACACCTTTGATGGTGCAGACCTGCAAAAACTAAAAGCCTTCATTGTCTCCCTCCAGTTGAACTTTAATGACTGACCGGAAGCCTTTTGGGTGGATGCTGCTAAAGTCAACTATGCTATTTCCTACCTGTCCAGAGTCGCTCTTGACTGGTTTGAACCAGACATCCTTCAACCTAACCGCCTCAATCCCCCAGCCTGGACCCATTCCTATACTGCATTCCTTGCAGAACTCTGGAATAACTTTGGCCTATTTGATGCTGTCGGAGATGCTGAAGATGAACTGGAAAATCTTCGCATGCGAGACAGTGACCAGATTATGAAGTATATAGTCCATTTTAACCAGCATGCTGCCATCATTGGATACGGCAACAATTCCCTCTGTCATGCCTTTTACCGCGGACTTTGTCCATGAATCAAGGATGATATGGCTCATCATGGTAAGCCTAACAATCTACAGGATATACGTAATCTGGCCCAGGAGCTGGACGCCCACTACTGGACCCGGAAAGCTGAGATTTCTCGGGAAAACCATGATAGGCCCTCTAATGCCTCCTCTTCTTCCTCCTCTAAATCCAAGAATTCCCAATCTGGCAACTCCTCCACAGCCCTGAAACCATCCAACTTGGGTTCATCCTCCTCCAATTCCTCAGGCACCTCCAAGAAGCCCTATGCTGACAAGCTAGGCAAGGATGGCAAGCTCACACCTGAGGAAAAAGAACGTCGCAATGTCACTGCAAGAATGACCTCTGTATGTTCTGTGGTAACAAACACAAGACTGAGGACTGCAACAAGCGAAAAGCTGCTGGCTGCAGCCTGTGGCCATGCAGCTGAAGTTGCTGAAACCACTGCCTCTATTGAACCGGCTCCTGTTGAGTCAGAAAAATAGAGAGCAACCCTGTTTCCTCCATGCAAGGGCAGGGTTGCATTGACTGTCATTGCACCATGGAGATCATCACCCTCAATGCTGCTGCTCTTTCCAACCATTCCTTCACTGTATCCCTATCCTCCGAAGTCAATTCTGGATCAGAATCTGATGGATCTTCCATTTCCACTATCTTATGCTTTCTTGCTCTTATTGACTCAGGTTCAAGCCACTGCTTCATCAACTCCAAATACGTTGAGGACCATAATCTCTCCACCACTTCCATCCCTCCTGTACAACTTTGGCTCCTTGATGGCTCCTCTGGATCTCACATCTCCCAATCCATTACACTCCCTGTCCGGTTTCTGATGGGAGATGTCTTACCCATTGACTTCTATGTCACTCATCTAGATTCATCCTGTAACCTTGTCCTGGGATACAACTGGCTCTCCCACTTCAATCTGTTGATTGACTGGGCAGAGAACAGTATCATTTTCCGCCCAAAGCTATTTGGTGTTTCTCATTCCCTCAGCGCTCCCACAGCTGATGACACAGCAGTGCCAGCTTGCCTGGACCCTTCTGGTCCACTCCCATCCAGTCCCACTCTGAGATCCTGATGGACTCTGCTGCCTTTTGAACACATTTATTCCTATCCCTCCATTCCATTATTCTCTGCTTCAGTCTCACCCAAGATATCTATTATTTCTGCAGCCACTTTTGTCTGAGCTTGCACAGAAGAAGGTGCACAACAGTACACCCTTCAACCCTCTCTGCCAAGTATTAGTGGCCAGGCCATCTCCACTGGCCCCATGGATTTATCTGATGTCCCACCGGAGTATCACGAGTTTGCCGATGTATTCAGTGATTCCCTATCCAAGAAACTCCCTGAACATCGCCCATTTGACCTCAAAATCAATATTGAGGAAGGCACTTCACCCCCACTTGGACCCATCTATTCCCTCTTGGAATCTGAACTCAAAGCTCTATGAGAATTTATTGATGATAACATCCATAATGGCTTCATCACTCTCTCATGTTCCCCCCACAGAGCTCCAGTACTATTCATCAAGAAGAAATCTGGTGAACTTAGGCTCTGTGTAGATTTCTGCAGCTTGAACAAAATAACCAAAAAAGACTGTTATCCACTTCCTTTAATCTCTGATCTTCTTGACTCTGCATGCTCTGCACACCTGTACACTAAACTTGACCTCTGCCATGCCTACCACCTAGTCTGCATAGCTGAAGGAGATGAATGGAAAACTGCATTCCAGACATGTTATGGATCCTTTGAATGGCGTGTTATGACATTTGGACTCGCCAATGCCCCAGCAGCCTTCCAATGCTTTGTCAATGAAATCTTCTCCAACATGCTGGATGTATCCATTGTTGTCTACCTTGATGACATCCTCATCTACTCCAATAACCCCACAGAACACCGTGAACATGTACACAAAGTCCTACGCAGATTACGAGCTAATTCGCTCTATTGCAAAGGATCCAAATGTGAGTTTCACTGGGATTCTGTGGAATATTTAGGCTACATCCTCTCTCCTGAAGGCTTATGCATGGCTGAAGACAAAGTTAAAGCCATCATTGACTGGCCGGTACTGTGGAAGGTTAAAGATATCCAATCATTTCTTGGTTTTGCTAATTTTTACCATCATTTTATCCATGAATATAGTGAAATTGTCTTGCCCTTAACTCGTCTCACCCATAAGGGTATTCCATGGAAATTTGACAATGACTGCCTGGCTGCATTTAATGAGCTCAAGCAGGCATTCACTCATGCTCCCATCCTTACCCACTGGATTCCCGACTGCCAACTGGTTGTGGAAACTGATGCATCTGACTATGCTATTGCTGCCATCCTCTCCATCTACCTCAAGGATGATGACATCCACCCCATTTCCTTCCTGTCCCATAGTCTCCACAGAGCTGAACTCAATTATGATACCTATGATAAAGAGCTTCTAGCCATTTTTGAAGCCTTTAAATACTGGCATCATTACCTTGAAGGTTCTGCAGACTCCATTGATGTTGTCACCAACCACAAGAACCTCGAGTACTTCTCCACTACCAAGATTCTTACTCGACGACAAGTATGATGGTCTGAATTCCTTTCCCACTTCAACCTGGTAATCCAGTTCTGACCAGGGAAACTAGGTGGAAAACTGGACACACTCACTAGACGATGGGACATCTACCCTAAAGAGGGGGATAGCCAATATGCCCAAGTCAATCCTCATAATTTCCATCCTGTGTTCACTCAAGAACAGCTCTCTGCCTCCCTCCATGCTACCCTCCTGGAAGGTCCAGTACTCCGTGCTAGTGCTATCATGGATATCGATACCCTACACTATGATATCAAGCAAGCACAACCCATGGATTCTGCAACCTTGGAAGGTTTCCACCTCACCTCTTCATCCAATCCCTCTCAGTGGTCCATGGATGAGTCAGGCATTCTATGCCTTGACAATCGCATTTACATCCCAGACTCCACCAATCTCCATCTGCGTGTCCTCCAGAACCATCACAATCATATCCTGGCAGGTCATTTCGGCGAAAATTGCACTCTGGAACTAGTCCACCAGAATTATACCTGGCCACAAATGCACAAATTTGTTCACCACTATGTTAAATCCTGCACAACGTGTGGCCGCAATAAAACACCTAGACACCGTCCATTTGGTTTGCTCAAACCCTTGCCTGTACCGTCTTGACCATGGGATTCCATCTCCATGGACTTCATTGAACAGCTCCCAGAATCCAATGGATTCACTGCCATCCTAGTAGTTGTTGACCGTGCAAGTAAGCAAGCCATATTCATTCCTACCCATGATACCATTAACTCCTCGGAACTCGCCCAACTCTTTGTAACCCATGTCTTCTCCAAGCATGGTGTCCCCAATCACATCACCTCTGACCGTGGATCTGAATTTGTCTCCCAATTCACGCATGCCCTTGCTAAAGCCCTCGATATGGAGCTTCACTTTACCTCCGGATACCACCCGGAAGCTGATGGACAGACTGAATGTGCAAACCAAACCCTGGAGCAGTACATCCGTTGATACGCTGGGTATCAGGCTACCCACAAATTTTGCGAAAATAAAGGATTATTTGCGATCTAGACGCTGTATTGAGGGCTATAGTGGAGACTTCACACTGATAG